>JACEFZ010008590.1:0-230368 GCA_014155875.1 Cepaea nemoralis
CTTCAGAGACGCAGAATACCGCATGACGAGACACAGAAGAAGACATCTGCAAATCTAACCATTAGAGAACTCCTGTTTGCGGATGACCAAGCACTAATAGCAAAATCAGAGTTGAATTACAGACCACATGAATAGTCTAAAACGAAATGTGTAGGGAACATAACATGAAAATTAGGCACAAGCAAAACAGAGGTAATGACTATAACTAGAAGAAGAACAAACAGCAACAATTCACCTAAACGAACATCCCTTGAAACAAGTAAAGAGCTTCAAGTACCTAGGAAGTATAATATCATCAAATGGCAGATCAGAAGACGAGATCGAAAATAGGTGCAATAAGGCAAATCAACTCAATTGGACAAAATGGCACCAATACTAAAGAACAAACATGTATCAATAACTACTAAGAAAGCACTTTACAACACAATCTTCCTACCAACTCTCTGCTACCAATGCCAAACCTGGACAATGACAGAAAAAGAGAAAAGAAAAATCACAACAACAGAAATGAGGTTTCTGAGAAGAATACTCAACGTATCAAGAAGAGATAAGATCAGAAATGAAGAAATCAGGACTAAAGTAGGGTTAAAGCTGCTCTAGATTTTATTAGAAAGCAGCAAGTCAAATGGTTTGGCCATGCAGTAGGCTACCAGTCAACAGCATGCCACAACAAGCAATGATGTACAGACCAGATGGAAACAGAGGAAGAGGCCGACCACGTAAACGTTGGACTGAGGGAATAACAGAATCCATGGGAATGTCGATATACGAAGCCCATAACCGGGCCACTCTCAACGAAGTTTATACTTCACCTCGACACCGCAAGGTACAAGAGGAACATGATGAGATGAGAATGAGAGATGAGATGAGATTTCAGGAAGGGAACTTTATAATACTTGTCCACCTGATGTGTCATATTTGGTCCAAAACTACTTTTTACTGAACCTTGATGTTGTGGACCCCCTTCTAATATTGTATGTTTATCCTACATCTGATTTCGTGTATGAGACAGAAGCAAGTACCCACCGGTCCCTAAGTCATATCAGTCTTCCAAGAGTGGACAACTGGAAACAACAGTGTCAAAACAAAACCAGAAAGAAATGATGCAATGCCATCCCCACTAACACAATTCAGATCTGTGAGCAGGTATTTTCTTAAATAGATATCTAGAACAGAATTGTGGATTTACCCTCTGCGACCGCTTCTGGAACTGTCTCTCCTTTATTTCAGCGACTTCGCCGGCAACTTTATTCAACCACCCCGGCTCTGTAGCCAGCTCCTTCGGTGTCGGACCGCCCCATGCTTCCTTCTCAGAGTCTACATCGATCTTCGGTATCTGTTTCGGCGGCATCCTTGCGGTGTTTCCTGAGATGCTATTCAAGTTCTGCCAAGTGTCGAAAAGCAGATAAAGCTACAAATAATGGTGTGGAGTTCGTGTGAGGTCTACATATTATGTATTTGTCTTCAAGGTCGATCAACACTGCTTCTCTTGTCGTCCATTCCCTCTTATCTTACAATCGTCTGTTGGTTTTCTAAAAACTTGCACGCCGGGCGAAATATGGCGAATGTGTCCAACTTTTAATATCTCTGTCCTTGTCTTGCGATGATCGATCTTTAGGCGAATCATAACTTAGTGACAACTGGCAAGATAGAAGGGAACAGACCAAGAGGAAGACCGATAGGAAAATACATTGATGGCTTGGCCACATGGCATGGACGAGGACAGGAACCTGAGCTGATCCACGACTCTGGTGATCGAGTGAAATGGCGAGTCATGACCGCCCACGCCTACCGGCATGGCACATGATTGATTGATTGTCCAACTGTTTTGGAAACTACGGTCATAGGCTGGGGACCTAGATCAGGTCTAGGGAACCCGAAGGAATTTATGTGATCATAGGACAATACTGCTCACTGAAATATGGAAGAAATTGAAGGAAGGCACTAGTTATAGACGCTGAACTCCAGTTACTCCTATCCACGACGTCTAAAGGCACAAATGGAAGACAACAACAATAACAGCAACAACTGATATATGGTTTTATAGAAGAATGATGATTTTATAGATCACCTAAGAATGAATTTTTTTGGTTAAAGAATGAAACGCTTGGGACATTTAGTTAGAACTGAACAAAATCAACTATAGTATGTCCAGAAATGAATGCCGTCATTCACGATCAATTATTTTGAAAACTGTCTGTTGCATCGTTATTTTTCCTGCCGTCTTATATTTACAGTGCAGGATTTACGTATAAGCTAACCAAGCTATAGCTTAGGGCCCCCAAGAAGAGTGGGGGCCCAAAAAAATATTGTCCGCGTGAGCAAGTAGTCATATATGTATACTTAAATATACTGCAGTATTATTAGCGATTTCGTTGCTAACGAGGAGTGAGTGCAGTATACGAAAATAACCCTGTCGTGTTTCCTATTGGATAAATACGAAACTGTTTTTATGAAAATCGCGAATGACAACTTTAACGAGGGGTCAAAAGGTTATTCTCAGTCCTGCATGCTTGAAAGCTATTGCAAGTGAATTGTTTGAAGAATATTTTCCACTGTTTGACAAAGGTAAGGAAGTTTATAGTTTGGCTTGTTTATTGTCAAAGGTAAGCTAATTTAACCTGCATTTTTGAACTGCGCACTGCGCATCCAATTTTACATATAAATGTTGAGTTTCAACAATATTCGTTATGCAGAAGACATAGAATAAAAATTTTTGTGAGCACGGTCGTGGTGTTTACTCTTATTAAATTCATAATGTCGGAATCGTTGCATATTGGATTGATGTCTGCTTTTTTTAAAACACAAGAAGATTTACAATCATCAAGTTAAACAAAATATCAATATACGTTTAAATTCTATTACATATTTATTTTGTTGCTTTATATTTATTGTATTTATTGTTCATCTTGCTACATGACAACATGACTTAAAATTTATGAAAGTCAAGTCAGTTTTCAAACTTGTCCATCGTCCATTGCTGAAATTTAATTGACTGGTTCACAGTTTTATTTGTATTGATAAATGTCTTATCAAGAGAATTATACTTTATTGTGCATTTATGAATGCTGTGTCCATTTTTGCACACAACTATAGAGGTTCTAGCAAGCTTCGTTATGCAGAGGTGTGGAAAAAAAATATTTTGTGAGACCACCTGGTTACATCTTTACAATCGGGAAAATTCACAATGGCGGCATTCCAGCATATAATATCACACTAGTGTCTGTTTTTATTGAAACACTGGAGATGTAGAATCATAATATACAAAATATCAAATAATTTCTACAGATAATTTGTGTTGTTGATTTAATAATATTTATTCATGTGACGTGGCGGAACCATTGTTGATTTGTCTACCGACAGTTTGCAAGATGTCAACCAGAAGTTATAAAAGTGGAGCTCAAAAGAGGAAAAAGGAGCAGAGAGCTGAAGAAGAGTTTAGCAAGATAACAAAATTAGATAGTTTTCTTAATAAAGATAGATAAGGGGCCTGATGAACCAAAAGCCTCTACCACAGTGAGTCAGTCACAGGATATTCACCCTATTCCTGATACAGAGCTGGTACATCTAGTTGTATAGAATCTACTTCAACGAATGAAGCAACAAATATTAAGATTAATAAACCAGAGAGTAGTACAAGCACAGAAGATCACGCATCACAAAAACAAACAGAATGATGTGGGGTATAGGGGTGATTTAAGTAAAGATGAGATTTTATACTGGGTAGAAAAAGGTCCAACAGAATGTCAGCACTCATATGGTTCATTTGAAAAATCAAAGAAGCTTTTGCAAACCAAGACAGATATTGCTCGAAAAGATTGTTTTATCCCAAACGGGCCTAAATTGGTGAAAAATATTACAGAGAATGGTTAGTATATTCGCCAGCAACTGGTCGTGTATACTGTTTCGTGTGTAAACTCTTTTCAACTTATTCTACACCATTATCATCCGATGGATTTTGTGATTGGCGCAACACCTATTTAGTTCAAAGTCATGAAAACTTTGTAGACCATAGAACAGCTTCGGTAACATATCTTACAAGAAAACGTGGCTCAACAATTGACTGCCAGCTAGCAGAACAGATAAATAATAAACGGCAGTACTGGAAAAATGTTCTTGAACGAGTTGTGGCAGCCATAATTACTATGGCAGAGCGTGGTTTACCTTTCAGAGAGATAAGGAAACATTTGTTCTCCTTACAATGCAATTTCCTTGGATTACTCGAACTTATAGCAAAATTTGATCCTTTTCTAGCAAGCCATATACAAAAATTTAGTAATAAAGGATCAGGTGTCACATCTTATCTTTCTAAAACAATATGTGATGAATTTATCCAAATTATGGCACATAAAGTAAGAGACTCAATCTTGGATTATTTAAGAACTGCAGGGTACTTCAGTTTTATCTGTAGATTCCACTCCAGACCGGTCCCATATTGATCAGCTCACTGTTATTGTGAGGTATGTTTCACCAGATGATGGGCTCCCTATTGAACGTTTTTAACTTTCCTAGAGATGGGTTAGCCATACAGGGGAAAGTATGGCTAAGATGGTACACAACTACCTTACAAAAAGAGTGAAAAATAGATTTTAATAAGTGTCGAGGCCAGTCATATGATTAATGCTGCCAATATGTCTGGCAAATACAAGGTATGCAAGGAAATAATATTGAAGATTAACAAGTATGCTATGTATTTTCCATGTGCTGGTCATTCCCTGAATCTTGTGGTAGAGCAGCAGTAGACTGTTTAGGGGCAGTAAACTTTTTTGGAATTGTTCAAGAATATATAATTTCTTTCATCATCTACACATAGATGGGCAGTACTGTTGTCATTCTTCAAAGATGATTCAAAAGTTCCAAAGTCTTTGTCAAAGACTAGATGGGAAGCACATTCAATGGCCACAAGTGCAATACTTGATAGTTATGATGGAATAATTTCTGCATTGCATCAGCTGCATATTGATACTACAGAGAAAGGCGAAACAAGAAATCAAGCCATAAACATTTTGAATAAAATAGAGGAGTTTGAATTTATGATATTGTTATGTTTGTGGAGTTACTTGCTAGATGAATTTCACAAGACTAGTCAATCACTGTAAGACCCCCAAATTAGTCTAGATGTATGTAGGAAATTGTATGCTTCACTTTCGGATTTTGTTAAAGGTTCCAAGGGATCTTTTCGATCATTTTGAAGAAGAAGCAAAGAAAAAATTGCCTGATGTTGATTGCAAGAAAAGAAGATATAGAAGAAGGCATATCAATGATGATGAAGATGATGCTTTAGAGAACCTTGAGCCAAGAGACAAGTTCAGAATCAAAACATTTATACCTGTGATGGATGCATTAGAGTCAAGTCTGGCACAGAGGGCCTCAGTATACAATGATGCTGCAAAAAAGTTTTCATTCTTAACAAAACTAGAAGCTACAGAAGAAGATATTCATGAAGGAGTTAGTGCTTTATGCCAAACATATCCTGAAGATGTGGACATGAATCTTGTAGGAGAAGTCAAGCATTTTCATCAATATGTTAGACATAGTCAAGCCCATAGTTCAGCGGAACAAGATAGTCTGACACATCAGGATCTGTATAGGGTAATATTTAACGATCGTGTCCAATCAGCATTCCATAATGTAGAAGCAATTTTGAGATTGTTTCTTAGTATGATGGTTGCAAATTGCTCTGGAGAAAGATCTTTTTCTCAGCTGAAGAGGATAAAAAACGAATTTAGAACAACAATGACTCAATATAAATTATGTTCCCTCAGTCTCATGTGCATAGAAAGCGACAAACTACGCAGTTTATCATTTGATGATGTCATCAGTGACTTTGCTCTGGCAAAGGCAGAAAGAAAATATTTTAGTTTAATATAATTCCTTAATTCTTATAACTTGCATTTTTAAGTTTGTTATGAATAAAAATGATTTTAAGTTAAAGATGTATTATTTCACTATCAATATACTTCTTAATTGTATTTCAGTTTAACACTCTAGGTATCCGAAAATCATATTTGTCACTGACATAGAATATCTGGACTTATAAAGGGCCCCATATTTCAAATAGCTTAGGGCCTTATTAAGTCTAAATCCGGCCCTGCCCCACCCAAGGAATATGTCTTTGATAGGTCCAAATCATCGAAAGCGGCGATATTTCTTTGATTTTTTGTGTGTGAAAAACTAGTGATTTCTCGCTAGCAAACTTGTTTTTACAGTAATGAATGCCCCGCCCAATTCAGATGACGACACAAGGCGTATCCGGATTCGTATGGAAGTGGGTGCAGTAAGAGAAGTAGCTTAAAAGTCGACTGCATTGCACCGGGAGTCTCCGAAAAAATGCACTCGTGAAATGAAGGAATCGAACATACAACCTTCGGAGCTCGAGTCAGACGGCTTGACCACTTCACCACGGAGAATCACGAGAGGAGTGCAATGTGTAATTTTAGTAAAGACAGAGAATTTACAGAGGCATTGGGTAAATAATGTCTAAATTGACAGGATAGTAGAAGGAATATATTTCTACCTTATTTTCATTTCCTTCTTGTTTCTTCACCTGCTGGTTAATAATGTGTACACAAGTATTCATGTTAGCTTTTATACTTGAATTCGTATAAAAGCTTCCAAATAGCTGTGCGTTAATGTGCGTATGGAGTGACCAGAAATGATACCGCACTTTTAGTCATCATGTTTCCATTTTTAAGGATCTGTTCAAGTGTCTTGTAGTTTGTTCTCACGTACATATGGGTGACAGACCCGATCTGAGTCTACGTGAAAGATTGTCTACTCTGCTGTTTACAGTTCAGAGACGGAACATGATTACCTGTTTTTGCACTATGAAAATAGTTGTCAGTGTCTCTGTAGTGGGCTTTCTTCTTAACGACCAAGATGTTGGTCCTCTTTTCATTGAAGTTTATAGATTGATTCGTATGCACGTGTGTTTGTCCCCTAATTTGACAACGTGTTTGCTCTCACGTTTCTTGTTATGCTACAATATGTCAGTTTCCACCGCAATATTACTCTTCTGTTGGTATTCAATGAGTTTAGTGTGTGTGTGTGAGTGTGTGTGTGTTTTTTTTTCTTTTCAATACAGTAATTTGTCACCGCTGAGGGCTTGCGGAATTGAAAATTATGGAATACAAACTGTTGCCATTGACATTATGCTGATGCTGTAATATTTAGGGTCTGCAATTCTTCTGAATAGTTGGAGCAAAATATCCCAGTAAGTGTGTACGTAGATTAAGGTCTGCGATCTCCTCAGACCTTAATCTGTGTCGGACGATTCCAGTAGGTTGATGATTGCTCTCGGTTGGCACTAAAATTCAATCCATCCTTTCTCCAATAGTCCCCTTCCTCTTTCAACACATGGTCCTCACATTTTTCCAGTAACTTTTATCAATACTTAATAGCGCGGACTGGGTTAGTATCTTGACGTCAGACAATTTGAATGTAGTATTGGCAGCTGCCACCTGTCCTTTAATTTTAACCCACACAAGTTCTATAGGGTTTAAATGAGAATGATACGCCGGAAGTCTCAAGCACCTATGGCCATGCTCTTCTATCAACTTGTCGATTTGATATTCTTGTTGTTTTACAAGGGATGTCAGAAGTCGGGGTGCCCCACCGGCTAGATGAATGTATTATTCACTGGCGAGCAACCCCAAATAGTCAGAAACTGACTAGGGACAAAATCTATATGGCTGAACTACAGATTAAGCCCATGAATATCCAACGTACAGCTCCAAGTGGCTCGTTACAAAATTGAAATGAACTGTGCTGAATATTCGCCAAGGAATAGGAAGAGAAGGTTAGCTAGGATAGATTTTTAAGTCTGAATTAAAGTTTAAGGACAACTATCCTAGTACAGGTTTTTCTCCCTGACTGCTCCTTTCCTTGGTGTGTAAGTGAACCCCCACCAATGTACACACACAACACGTATGCACAATTGGAAAAAATATAATGACAGAACTATGAGTTACAATACTACAACATTTATTTACTAATCATAGACATCTGATGGTTTTCAATATGGGGATGATGAAATCATATAACATATTGTGATGAGAAACATTACGTAACTTTACTTGTTACTTCATCTATCTGCAACTGTGGTCCAGAGCCCCACTCTCCAGTAGACTCAAAAAAGAGAAACAGCTTGCCGGTATTCTGACGATCCTGTCAGTCCTGACACTCCTAGTCAGTAGTCTCTAGTCTTGAGATCTATAACATAGGTGCTCCTTGTGAGAGCTTGAAAGAAAGTCAAGAATGTGTTATATCAGTTCTACATCATCGCAATCCTAATTAAAACATATAACACAAACATATACAATGACCAGTCTGGCCAAGTTTATCTTCCAGCTCTACTGTGTTCACCATCCTCCTTCTCCCTACTGTCTTTAGTCTGGGACGGGCTTTTCAATTGTCTCACACGCCTGTAATTATTACATTTCTGCCGCCCCATGTCCATTTCGCTAATACAGAAATTCTGTGTCATACAGCCGCTCCGTCCAAAGTTGGGTTAGCAGCTCACAGGGTCGGTAAGGGTATTATAACAATGCCTGATCATCCGGGCTTGCAAGCCGTGACCAGTAGCTGTGCCAGGTTTCCATGCATTACCGTGGACGCACGCCCACAACACACTGAGAAAGTTTAGCACCATATACCCTATACCAATTGTGGGTAATGTCTGTACCATTACACCTCTGCTTCCAACACAATCATTGGCCAATGTGCCAATGCGCAGACAATAGCATAACACTTCATATTGGTAGTTTTGCATATGACAAATCAATATATCAAACATCCAATCCACATAAACATATTGATTAAACTAGACATATTATGATACTTTAACATCATAGCATAATGCACTAGTTAGTTTATGAAATTACACATACATACATCCAACATATCCGTAAACATTATATTACTTCAAGATGGACATCTAATGATACTCAACATAATAGCATCAGGCATTATTAATGAGTACTAATATTGTATAGCTACAAAATGAGATATACAACGTCTAATTGAAGTTACCACTTAGTTACTGCTGTTGTAAGAATTAAATAAATAGTCAGTTGACTATATTCTGTACAAGAAATGCACACACCAACAGGCAACTACGATAGTGTACAAAGAAATGACAAGCATCTACCAAGACACCTAAAAGTATACCCAGACAAGATCTGCCTTTCACAAGTTTCTACTTCTCAGAAGAGTAATACATGAAGCACAATGATATTGAACACATAACTTAGAAAGAACACTCAAGTACCCTATGACAATGATAGTTCTTGCAATAACCTAGATCAGATATAGACTGGAATTCAGTACATACATCTAAAATACTTAGTTACTAAGAAATCTACATTTACTCTCTCTTCTCACCTGTTCGAATGTCTGACTTATTCTAAAGGGACCAGGTCTGCATGGGTTTTTATACCTAGCCTAGAAGTAGACCCTTATCTCCCAGGAATTCAAGTCATCAATTCTTCCTTTATCTCCCCCTAGCATTAATTGCAATTATCACTGCAATTGGCCATCACACCTAGCTCCTCTCTGTCTGGTACAAAGTCCACAGGCCCAGTGTTAATTGCCTTATCAGCTCTGTTTTCACACATTCCCGAGTCTGCCAGTCAGAGTGGACAGGGCTTGTTTACAGCCCTGGGGCTATTATCTCTCCCTGTGTCAATGTTGTTCACGCCTGGGTGGTTTTATTTCACTCACTGGCCCAGTTCATTGTTGATTCAGCCAGGGTCTACCTGGACGAGAAGGTGCCAATGTGTCTGTGTGGTGTCATAGCATGTCTGGGTCAGCAGTTTTCCAAGGTGTAGACTAATTTAAATTATCTAGTTGTGTCCATCTCAAGTATCCCATTTTACTTGCCATCTGCAAGCTTATGTCATGGCTAGAGGCTTTTTGTGAATAATCTTACCTCACGACTAGATAGCCGTGGAGTCGCGTGATTAATTCATTCTTTCTCAATTTGGCCTCTCAAATTTGGAGCCCGAGAAAAATATTCTGGGAGGTTAAGGCGGCATTTCACGACAAGGGACAACAACTGTAGCTTGAAATATGTTTCTGGAAACGGTATATTTTCCCTTCGGAGCCATATCTTTATTGCTTCTTGGGCAACAACATTGTGATATGATGCATTGTCCATGATTAGACAAGACGGTCTATCAAGGGCTGGAAGTACTGTATTCTCGAGCCAATCTCTAAATACATTACCATTCATCTCATTACGATAATCCC
The DNA here is from genome assembly GCA_014155875.1 of Cepaea nemoralis. Taxonomy (NCBI): domain Eukaryota; kingdom Metazoa; phylum Mollusca; class Gastropoda; order Stylommatophora; family Helicidae; genus Cepaea; species Cepaea nemoralis. The sequence goes on from JACEFZ010008590.1 coordinate 10,249, forward strand.
TATTGTCTGTATGCTTTAATACGAACAAGAGCTCAGCATTCTGTAGTAAGCCATTATGAGTACTACCAGCATAGGCTATGACCAAACGCTGTCCTTTACTACTGGGCATATAACGCTTTATCTTTCCATCCAGTGATTGCCATTCCTTTTCACTTATGTGGTGCGCATTGATCCACGTCTCATCCAAATACACTATGTCATAATTTTCTTTGCGCATTTCCCTTATTTCACGTAGGTATCTGCTTCTCAAGGCTCCTAAATGCGGTTGCTCGCAAAGGATATTTCTCCCTCCCTTGTACTTTCTAAAAGTGAAGCCTAATGTCCTTATAATTTTCCACAAAGTTGTTTTGGATAGCTCTATGTTATTGTTCTTTCTCAACCAAACCCTCAGTTTTCTTACAGTCACTGTTTCTTTGGCATCCATCATTTTTATAATAACTCGCCTGATGACATCCTTGTCAAAGCTGTCTACAATTGCCTTTCTACCCACCGTTTGCTTATCGCGTGTTGGTTTCATTCCAGATTCTTGCACCCATCGACGAAATTACCGTTTACTCAAACCCAATGCATGAGCTGTTCTTTTTTCGGGATTTGTAACAGTATGAAACTTTTTCCTGCGATCAGCTTCTTTACAAAAATATGTGTAAAACTTCATAGCGATGCTTTGAAGTGTATACAATTTCACATTAAATCCCATTGAACAATATTTACACATTCAAATATTAGCTATTAATATTATATTAATGGTAAGATTTATTTATATATTTATATATATAATCACGTTTCATGAATGAACCCACACTGAAGACACCTCTGAACAATCCATTTAACTGCGCGCAGTTTGTGCCAAAACGGAAACCACGAGACAATTTTTTTTTTAAAGCGCGGATGTGTCTTGGTGAAGCTGTAATACTTTTAAAATTATGGACTTACTCTCTGAGGCGTAAATTATATACCGCATATAAACAAACATTGAAATCTGCTGTACAATCTCCAGAACAATTTTTTTTTTTTGCTGGGTGGACATTAATGATAAGGTTATATGCTAAATCTCATAATTTTCCCTCAGTTGGTTACTGAGATATGGAATTTTATATTGGGGCAGAAAAAAATAAACAGACTATAGCAGCTAGAGTAGGGTTGTCAGATTGTGTATATAAGAAACCGGAATATTAATTTTAAGCATAGAAAGATTTCAATATGTTAAAAAAATTAAAACTGTTACTTAAAAAGGGGGATATGAAAGTTTGCGCCGGGTTTTATACCACATATTCTCTTTACGCAGAGTCACACGTGCTTACCGTTTAGCTTGAAACTAATTTCTGTGCAAGTCACAACAGACAGTCGGAAACCGACTATCCTTACTGACCACAAGATGACGAAAACGAAATACTGTGTTTGCGCGCGCGGACATTAGGTGTCTAATATTAAACAGTTCTACCAAAATAAACATCCAGAGAAATTTTGATGTTTGATTTAATTAAATCTTTATGTGACAAGTACAGAAAACCGTGACATACAGGCGTCCCGAAAGCATTATTCGGAACGGTGAATTATTTAATAAGAAGCGGGACTGTCCCGGAAAAGTGGGACTTCTGGCAACCCTAGTCTAGAGTGTTTAACACGAGAAGACTTGAGGAGGACACAGGAAGAGTTGGCTAGATGGAGTAAAAGAGGACATTGAAGAAATCAAACATGACTTGTTTACAAGGACAAGACAAGCGACACAGAAATTTAAATTTACCTTCTCTCTAGGACGCTTCACGCAAAAGCAGTAGGACAAAAGATAAGAAGAAGAAATAAAAACAACTAGAATATGTTAATTTAAACACAGACACGTAGGCCAGCATGGACGAATGGATAAGAACGTGCGTTCTTAAACATCCGGTGTAGTTATGCCGAGGTAAGGGGTTCAACCCCTACATCGTACAGCTGGACTAAAATGTTGACCTATAGTCCTTGACTTCGGGACGTAAATTTCAAGTTCCTCTGAAGTCGGAGTGGGTTCGCCTGATGGCGAGGGACACTGTTAATAGGGAAAGCTAATCCACACGCTAAATTTAGTCCAGCACTACTAGAAGTAGTGTGTATGGACTACGATTAGGTTCAAAGCAAGCGAGCACCCCAAAAAAAAACAAAAAAAAAAAAACACACACACACGCGCGCGCAGAAACCACAAACAGTATGTTGCGCGATTTATTGCCAGGCAGCATTCGCTGTATCATCTTCAGATAAATACTGCAAAGTTATACGTCATATTAAGTCAATGGATGAATCATACTTTGGCTGAAATACTTAGTCTCATATGTAACTGGGTTATAAAGTCAAAAATAGTTCACAGTAACTACGATTACCGCTAGCATAACATTGCTGCACATTCCAAAAGCATCGGAGACTATGTGTTTTATGGAACTTAGAAAAATAATTCTTACTTTATACATAGAGTTTGTTTATAAGTAGAAATCATGGGCGATTAATAATAATAATTAATAATAGTAATAATAATAATAATAATAATAATAAACGAAGACACGGAGACGTGGTTTGATAGAAGAATACTATACATTAGTAGTATATTGGGGCGTCCAGACACACAATTTGACATCCAAGATGGCGGGTAATGGAGGGTAATAGTTTTTTTTGGGACTGAGGGGAAAATTTTTGGTGGGAACCGGGTCTATTTTTTTGGTGGGAAAATCTGTGGGTTCTGTGAAAGTAAGTAAGGTTGGTTGGTCTATTTTTTTGGGTGGGAATTTGTCTCTGGAACGGGGTGAGATATTTTTGGCGGGTAAGTGTGAAAGTAATTAGTGGGAAAGTGTATGAAGGGGTTGAAGGGAAAGTTATTTTGGTTAGAAAGGAGTATATGATCTATTAGTATGAGTGGTGAGTGAAAGATAAACTGTCATTAGACAACTATGAGTGGTGAGATGTAGTGAAAGATAAACGAGTGGAGTGTATATGGCGAAATAAGACAGTACTGTTTAGGCGGGAATGATCGGGTCAGAGGGCAGAGGTGTAATGAAAGCGAGGGTTCCAACCATATTTACGCTCGTAGAAAATTCTAGATGGTTGCCGGGTGTGGGAATGTAGTCTGTGAAAATAATTAAAGTAGGAAGGGGTAAAATTTGGATCGTGTGTTAAGTGTAGGGCAATAGTAGTGTCTTAGTGAAATTAAAGGGTGACTTCTTCACCGAAATAAAGTAGTAATGGATATGTTGGTAAGGGGTATTAGTGGTCGATATAGGGATGGTTATAAATATAATATGAGGTTATAATCTGAAAGAATTAAGGGTCTAGTAATATAGTGAGGGGGTCGTAGAGTGGTTGATGTCGGCTGTAATGGTGATGCTTGTCGATCACGCCCGCCGAACAATGAAGAGGACTATCATCATGTGTCAATACGGTTCCAGGTACTTGGACTGTTCCTCTAGGCCATATATCATCATCTACACGAGCCTCGTTGTCTATAACAAATACAAAAACACATACAACTACAAAGACATCCATACAAGTATACAGCAGACATCAACCATACAATCAGGAACGCCTATACATCTACATTCAGACACACAAGTATAACGAAACAAACAGACATCCATACAAAAACACGATACTCAAACACAACCGCGCACACACAAGTATACAAAAACGAGAAAGAGGGTTAATATTTACCATGAGACTGGTAAAATGGTTCTCATATGATAAACTCGCCCCGCGCGAGCACAGGAAAAGGAGAGCGCTCAGGGATCACAAGGTTGTTTTCGTTTGCTCTCTTTTAACTGATGGTATTTCGGTACCGTCATTTCAAAGGAATGTAAATTAACACAAAAGTCCGAATGGTCTGTAAAAACACGAACAATACACAAGGCTTTTAACACACACACACACACACACACACACACACACACACACACACACCTACGTACAATGAAACAAACAGACACGTGTACACACATACAGATACACAAGTACAGACAGACAAACAGACAGACAGTAAGATTGTCTGGGACCATCAACACGCACGTTTCAGGGCTACGTTCAGGAATTTCTTAATGAGAAAAACACCCGATGGTACCAGTACACCAATGGTATGAATGTGAGGCGTCTGCGGCAAAACACGCGGTGGCACCACTAACCCCTTGGTATGAATGTTTGCATCATGGTATTATTGGTTGTTTCAAGTGGCTTTTGTTTCCCTTCTTTTTCGAGAGACAGCAACAGTGACACACACACACACACATATATATATATATATATATATATATATATATATATATATATATATATATATATATATATATATATATATATATATATATATATATATATATATAAAGAGAGAGAGAGAGAAGAAAAAACTATACAATCGAACAAAAACATAATAAAATAGAGAAACAAATAATAACATTTTCAAATGGCTTTTATTGGTATACAACAATTAAAACTGGGTTTTGTTTTATGTTCCAAAGGGAGCAGAGGGGGACTTGATTATTGTAGAAAGATGTCTTGACTGTCGGTAGATTGATATAGATGTAGTGTCGTTGTTCCTGTGTCTTGAGAAACTGTCACTGCTTTCAAACTGTTGTCTAGTTGTCTGGGCATATCAACAGGTTTTGGCATGAATAACCACTTGGATGTAGAAATCTTGATCGTTGTAGACACAAAAATACGAGTGGTCGTCTCATTTTATAACGACGAATTTATCTAGTTTTAAACAGTTCTGGACTTGTCTTTTTTAACCAGGGAGTATCCAATCGAAACACGAGACGATCGTTCACGTGTTGTCTGTGTCCAAAGGGTTGCAGGATACGTGACATGCTCGAACCGCGACATTTCATTAATAAGAAATACAACGCATACAGACCACAAGTACTGTTATTAATGTCTTGTAGCATACGGGTATTGTACACGGGTGATCTGTCCGAGTTTCGTTGTATAAAATGGATAATGTCGGCGTGTAATGGTGGCAACCCAAACGAATCGAAATATTCAAACTGACCTAGACCATTAAAATATAGGGCGATCCAATGTGAACCAGAGTAAGCACTGGTGTCAGTATTGACGATCAAAGCAGCTGGCTGTGTTCTATCAATGTGTCTAGGCAAATGATCTCTAGCGCATACGTTGACTAGTGGAAGGCGACGAACAAACAGATCAGACATGAGTAATTGTCTTAGTTGTTGGGTATCCATTATGCTATGTAATCTGTTAGCACTTGTCTCGTCTTGGAAACTTCTAGGACCGAATCGAGTTCGGCGTATACGATGACTTGTAGAGGTACAGTTGTTATAACGTCAAACTTTAGTTCTACTGACAATGGGCCAGATTTCGCCATTTCAAACTGTTCTCCATCTAATATACTGGGAGTCAGATCAAAACTATAGAGACAATTCCCTTGACTATAACTTTCATAATTTATACCATTCCCGACATCCTTACCGGTCAGACCAAGGGCCAAGTTGGTACTATGGAAAGCTCGCATATACTGACCTGTAGTATAATTCATGGTTAAGGGTTTGCCTGTAACACTACGCCCATCTACCATCAGACTCAAGTAGTTTAACTGATAATGATTGAATATGAAGGGGTTCGTATTCAGCTCGCCATTGAAGCAGGAAGCATTCACTAATCCGATCACCACCCGGGTCGGTGTCTGGCTGAGGAAAAGGTTATCTTGTGTGTGGGAAATCATACCTTTAGGGATAGAAAAGGTCTTTACCACGACCCTTTTAAAAGGATACTTGGCATTGGATCTCAATAAGGCTTTTTCATGGGCCAGAGAGATAGCTGGATTTAACTTAGCTTTCCTCACCAAGAGGGCGGCGTAAGTAATGACACTTTTGTACCCACCACTTACATCCGTGGCAATCAAATTAAAGACGGATTTTGATGGGGTTAGTTTGATTTTAATATCGACACCATTCAACATGTACCGGTCCTGATTGAAAATGTCGGAATGTAGGCGCCCCATCATATCCAGAGGCACACTATAGCTGGCTAACGATCTTCTTTTGGCTAGACCTGTATTGTGATCACCGTTTGTGTCTGCCATGTGCAAAGGAGTATCTTGATAGTATAGAGCTGACGTCAGATGACTCTTTTTGGCCTCTTCACCATAATTCAGAAGAGCTTCCAAGTAGGGCCCGGTACGGATACGAATTTTCACTCGGTGAAATAAGAGTGTCGTTCAGGGACACGTCTACTTGAGAAAACAAACTATGCAAATAATAATTTATAGGACCGACTTCGGCTGTGTTTGGTAGGTCGTCGCCATTGGGCAGTGTAACTTTGGCTCTCACGTGCAGAAAAGTATTAAACAAATCAATGTAATCTTCACAGACACCAGAAATGGTGAATTCGATGGGTGCCCCATAAGCTAAAGTGGCCAATGGATGAATCTCCACAAACTGTCCCTCTTCCACGGCTGTCTGGGTGGGAGGCTCACTAAACAGATCCAGACCAGAATGCAGACACTCACACGACTTGGGATGAATTAACGCCATTATGAGAAAATATCCGAATGTCCCGCTTGGTGGTGATGTGTCTTATGACTCGACGACTTTCTGACTGTTGGTTTTATTCTTTTACTGGGCTGACCTGGCGGGGCGGCTCGTTTTCGTTTCCTAACACCACTACCTGATTGGCTGATGTGTTGAGCTGCGCCTTGGAGTAGTCATTGACCAGCATCTCTGGCGTGTTCTTTGAAGGACTCTCCAACATTTCTACCAGCTAAGGCATCTTGAGCCACTTGCAGACCCGTCCCCAGTCCTTCTCTCAATAGGGCTTTGCCACCAGTCTTCAACCAAAGAAGAATTGTGCGACCAAGACCACTAAAGAAACTACCAATTCCATGACCTCGCTGACTTCGACCACCTACAAAAACAGGGAGACCACTTCCAGCTTGATTGCAGAAATAGTCCTCATATAGTTTGGGGTTGCGTTGGATTGGCACGTGCCTAACCATGGTTAGCCCAGATCAAACCATTTGGTTGTTCGAAAATGTAACGTCACTACTGAAGTTCCACCTGTAAATGGGATAGGTTTCCCCTGCTCGTCGGTTATAAGAAGTTCAATCGTGTCAAATAAAAATCGACTGAGGGGTACGTAATGTGGCTTGTCATACATCCTAAATACCGAGGTGGTAGATCTGTCTAGAACAGGTAGTGTCCTCAGTAATGGTACCATCACATCACCAACAACCCGCGAGGTGACAATATCGGAATAGACGAAGACATTTTTTGTGCCCTGGTCTAAATCCACTTCACCCACACCAGACAGACTGGGTTCAGTCTCGGTGACATGTGTCGAGGGAAACTGTAATATTTCTGCCAACTTGTCACTAAGTCTAACTTCAGCCCCCTGTTCATATAACTGGAAACGAGCCTTATTCGAAATATCGTTATAAGAGAACATCATTCGGTTATGTTCTTCTAAGGCATCATCGAGACGCAGCCATTGCAGTTCATTGATAAATCTCTCAGCTTCGAAAAGCAATCTATTCAATTCACCAATGAATTTTTCTGTTGATTTGTACAAACCAGGCGTCAGCGTAATCGTCATCGGTGGTTCGTCTAGGTCTGGAGGTGGAAAGTACTTTATCCACACCTCATCTTTCAAAATATTAAAATAGGTGTTGGGAAACTGAATATCAACCAAACCAACTTCGTACTGGGAGGTGAGCTCAATAGTTTGTGGTAGTTTGACAAAGAAATGTCCGGCGTTATTTTGGGGGTATATTTGTAATGACGCATTACTCGTCAGCGTCACGTAGAAACTCATATTAGTCTATTCGAGGTCTGAGTGCTTCCTGATTCGAAAATGTAAAGTTAGTACTGAAGTCCATCGTTGAATGAGAGTGTTTTACCCGTATCGTCAGTTAAAAGTACTTCCACCGTGTCGAAGGAGAATCGACTTAATAGTACATAATGTGGCTTATCATAAAGACGAAACACTGAAGGTGACAGTCGGTCCAATATAGGAACAGTCCTTAGTAAAGGAACCATGACGTCTCCAACTGGTCTCGCGGCTACGAGATCGGAATAGACGTAGATATTTTTAACTTCGTTATCCATCTCTAATTCTGTATTACCGTATAATAAGACATTATCGTCTGATAGAGTCGATCTTGGAAAACCCAATATATTCTTCAATCTGTCACTAATTTTTGCCTGGGCGCCTTTTTCAAATATTTTCAGCCCGACTTTTTTCCAAGGTGTACCTAGCATGAATTTGATGTTTACTTTCTCGTCTAGTTGGGTTTCCACAACTTATTCAATTCCTCGATGAAAGTTTCAGGGCTGCTGAACGGACCCGGTGGACATACAAGGGTTATAGGTTCCATACCACTACCTTTAGGTGGAAAGTATTGGAACCAAATTTCACCAGGCAAACCATTAAAATACGAATTGGGGAACTGAATCTCGACCAGGGCCACTTCGTATTGGGTCGTTACATCAATGGTCTGCGGCAACTTGACAAAAAAGTGACCGGGTTGGTTGTTGGGAAATACCTTTGGTCCAGAATTACTCGGTAAAGTTACGCAGAAACTCATCGTTTTTCTAATTTAGGATTAGGTAGCATATACCCCAAACAACTACTCATTAGAGCTACCCACAACTTGCCATCTGGTGCGTCTGCGCTGCCTTGAGTCAGATTGAACAAAGACACGGCAATTACGGCATATATAACCACCATTTGACACAGAAATACAATCTCTGGCCTCGGTACACGTTGTCCAAAGAATGACCAGATCGATGTTCTTTCCCCCTCTGTCGGTTGTGGGCGCACCCCCATAGTTTCCACCCTGTCTTCAGTCACACCACTAGTCTCCATAACTAGCTAGTTGCGTGTCAGCTATCCAACTATTGAATGAATGGGGATAACCAAACCACTTCACTAAATACTCTTTCCCACCACCTCGCCTGGGTCTTTCTTGTAAGATTGTTTCGATACGATACACTTGCTTGTCTCCAACTAGTTGTATTTCTTCTCTGTAGAACGAGCCCTGTAGTTCCTCTCCCGAATCATCTTTTACCACATAGGTCACTGGACTGGTCTGGTTTATGCGACTGACGGTAAACAATTCTTCTGTCCACGAGGGCATATACCCTTTTTTAAAAGGTTGTTTGGGTTCAGCCAGTCTGACTCGATCCCCAGGTGTAAAATACACTTTTTTCGATACGTATGTCGGCTTATACAAGTTATCCCACACCTTTTCTTGATTACTATAGTTGACTTGTACAGGGGCCCTGCGAATACTTCTGTGATACGAACCATTGTAGTTCTGGATCAATTTATCTATCACGTTGACGTAGCGCAGTGTATTGGTCTTGGTGAAATAACGCCACATTTTTTCTTTCAGGGTTCGATTGAATCTTTCCACTATCGCTGCCTTCACATCTTCATTCTCGGTGGTAAAGAAGCGCACACCTCGATCTTTCAGAAATTTTAAGAAGGTCCGATTAACGAATTCCGAACCTTTATCGCTCTGAAAATTTATCGGTTGGCTATCACCAAAGATTTTACTCATAGCCACCACCAGCGCTTTCCCCGTTTTCTTCTGGATCGGGATAGCCCAAGCATATTTACTAAACACATCGATACAAGTCACTAGGTACGACATCCCATCGTTGTATCGTTGTAATAGTCTCATATCTATCAAGTCGGCTTGAAATTGTTGATTTATACCACCGGTTATGGTCTGGCGTCTCTGAAATCGGCGACGGATCGGTTTATGTAACGTGTAGGTATCCTGATGACGTAACCATTTATCTATTTTCTTCAGGTTAGTATTTCTTTTTAAGGCGGCTGCTCCACCATAGGCTCCGGGTTTCTTAGGGTCATAGTAATACTTTCTTAATTGGGCGGCCATTTTTGCCACTTGGGGGTAGGTATCCTAGTCTTCTTCTTGCTTCGCCTGAGTTTGTAATGGGGTGTGGTCTCGACTGGTTTGGGTTCGACTACTTGAGCCGGTTGAATAGGTGTTGGTTGAAGAGGTATTGGTTGAAGAGGTGTCTCGGCTACTGGTGTCGGTACACTGGTGACTTCAGGTTTTTGTTCCTTGATATCTACTAGTCCCAGAGGCTTGTGTCTGTACTGTTCGAGTCGATTCAGATACCTCTGTAGTGTTTGCTGATACGCTCTGGCCTTGTCACGAAGTGGTAGATCTTCTGTTTCCAGGACTTGTTGCATCTGACGATCCAAATCCTGTAGACTATCATTTAGTGTGTCGGGTGGTACATAGGGTTTTTCTAGCAACCGGGGATCGATCAAGATCATCTTCTTGGCCATTACAATCCCACCACGCTTTTCAACACATTTAGTATGGGGCCTAGTAAGGCGCCTATGAAACCACCTTGTTGTAGAATCTCTTTCCTTTTCTTGAGCGATAATTTCTTATGAGTGAGTGCTCTCAGACTGTCTTTGTGTCGTTGCAGACGCTTCTTCTGAGCTGGTGTCAGGGGACCATTACCTTTTAAAACGTTGTGACAGCACTCGCAAATTGATTGGACGAGATCCGGGGAAGCTGATTTCATTACTGCCTTCACAGTGGCTGGGTTGGTCTGACCCAAGAAACGTAACATACCCTCGTTACGTTTAAGTCGGTTAGACATGTTATTTGGGGACGTAGACGACTTGCTGCTGGTCGGGAAATATATGACTTCGTAAGCGGAGCTGATCCGGTGTTTCCTGTCGCAGGTCAAATAACAAATACCCGTGTGGAGCCGATGTCGCGTCTTTAAAACTCTCTTGGACATATGACACAAGGCCTGGATACATCTGTTTGGCGAGATTGGTAATCTGAGACCCGTCTCGAGGATTCTTAAACACCACTAGGTAGTGTGAATTCAGACTGATAGTTCTTTGTTCTTTATTCTTACCAAATAGGTTCTGTACTATATACATAACACTGAGGTTGCGATGATGACTGCCTTTAGTAAATAATTTAGTCACTCTGTCATCTGTCTCAGACATTAGTTCATCTATGACTACTAACCGACGTCTATCACCTGTCCATTTTTCCACATCTGGCAGACCTTAATTAAATTGAACACCCTTCATAGTTTCGTAGATGGGTTGCCATTCCCCATAGCACCATATAATTTCCTCTGGAAGGGGGTCTACCATGCTTGGTAGATGGGCCAAGAACCGTTGGACAAAGACGGTTTTACCACTCCCGGTGGGCCCGCAATCAAAGCCGTAATAGGATGTTTCCACCTAGGATCCATGAGAAGTAATACACAGCTACATACTCGCATTGGTGTTTATAAACGCGTCGGATGATAATATTAACCCATTTGACCACCAACTGCACGCCAGTGGATCTCTGGTAGGTATTGGTATAATAACGATGGACCCAATAGTCGACTTGACACAAGTTCACACCGAGGTGGTGAGTATGGCGTTGACTATTATTAGTTCCTACAAGCCCACAAAGACCAATAACTCGAGGTTGTGTCGCTTAGTACGTCAGATAGCCAACCAACACGATGTGTTATTCACGAGACTAGAAGTCTGTAGCAACCCCGAACATGTTTTCCCGGTCTTTGTTTCAATTGCTGACGAAGTCTTTGCCGATGACGTCATCAACTATGGGAGAATATTGCTGGTTTTTACACTTGGTATGCGTCTGGGTATGCATCTGGTTAATAATTCTTATAATACAGACGTGAATGTCCAGGACCTGGAGGAAAGCTTCGCTACATCTGTCGGTACGTATATGACTGATAAACTACATCGTTGGATACTGCGAGGTGGATGGTGTAATTTCTATACTTGATTGCAAACATCAGTTGAATAAATACATAATACATTTCAGTATGTGTCTTTATTTCATTGTCTGTCAGTGTTGCTGTCTCTCGGAACAAGAAGTAAAAAGAAAGCCACTAAAGAAAATCAACAAAAATCTTGGTTTCAATATATCAAAGAATGTATTATTCACCAAAATATGTGTGTTATTCATGAAAATAGTTTAGTGATATAAGAAAACAGCAATGACATACAGGGTTAGTGACAAAAATATAAAACAATGTAGTTGGGGGATGGCCTAGACATCAAACTATCGGGAACTCGGGCATATGAAAGAGGTAAAAACATATGCCAGCTACTGTCTCTAGTGTATATTTGGTATCTGTACGTTGTTGCATGGCATAGGAATGAATGTTATGTTCGTGTAGTGATGTAAGGAAGGCATCAAAGTCGTGTCTGTTATGTATTAGCGCTGGAAATTCTAAAACAGAAGAATTGTTAAATGAGGCATGATAGAATCTAAGATCTTGTGTTCCTCTATCTCGTAACACTAAATGAAAGCTAAAGTTGATCTTAAAGCGACTAATTTGAGCATTGAAAATCTTATACAACGTATCTATCCAGTTGATAGGCTTTTGTATCTCCGGGCTAATAAAGAAGGTGTATGTCGATAACCACTTGTTAATCTTGTGATGTGTCCTGATAGCTTCCCAATTTTCTCTATATATTTGTTGAATATCGGGTGGAAGGATGTGTAGTGTCTCTGGTTCCCCGGCTGCTAAGATGGTCACGTCGTCTTCTCCCACTTGTTCAAGAATATTCTCGTCTGGTTGTATCTGACTGTTAGTTATATTGGTTTCAGTTGGTGGTGTCGTCGAGGTTGTTGGTGGTGTTGTCTCTGATGGTGAAGAGGTAGTTGTCTCTGGTTCTGATGTATCCATAGGCCGGTGATGACGTATTCGTATGTGTTTTTGTAGATTGTCTTTTGTCTTGAAACGTTGTCCACAGATATGACATAAGTGTGGTTGATCTTTCGTATCGTGAATGGTACGAATGTGGCGATTAAGATTATTCCCATCACGGAAGTCTTTGTCGCACACTGAACACGTGAAAGTAGAACTGGTGGCCATATTGATAAAATGTTTTTTTTTTTTCTTTGGGGTTCTTTCTTACAACAGCGAAAAAGTTCTGTTGTATACAAGGTTTCACTGTTTTATCAGATGCCAACGACACGATTAATGCTCACAACAAGTTTCACTGCTGTAGCTAGCCAAGTCAGTACGTGAAAAATAGCTGGTTACTATACGAACAATGCTCACACCAACCTGTTTCACTGCTGTAGCTAGCCAAGTCACTACGTGACCAATATCTGGTTACTACACGAACACTGCTCACACCAGCCTGAAGCACCTCTGTAGCTACCCAAGTCAGCCCGTGAACTGGTACTGAACTCACAAGAGACGCCGTCTATTTTATACACTGGGTCTGCACACGACGTAGCTGACGTGGCAGTTAGACAAGCTATTCTCACGCCTGCTTCCCTACACACCGATGACTCATACTTAATGACTTTTGCATATGGGGTTGATGACGTAGGGGCTTCTCGGACATCCGCGTTCTTTATCAAAAATTTGTGGTTTGTGATATTCTTGTAGGGACACCATTTGTTTATGGGTGAGTGTATCTGTACTGGTTGTGATGACAGTAGTAATGATACGAGTGTGTCTGTGCTGTCTCTGCACGTGTGTATATCTGTTGATAGTGACAGTAGTAATGGTATGGGTTGTCTGTGTATGGTTGTCTTTGTGTTTGTCTTTGAGTATTCTTGTGTATTTGTTTATGGGTGTGTACTTGAGTATAGTTGTGATGACAGTAATACTGGGGTATTATTAGGATCTAGTGGGAAACAGCTACAGCACGATTGAGCATTGGGACTGAAAGCGGTGAGAGATGCTCAATCGTGACGTAGTGGGTTGTCTGGGGGCAGTTTACATCACGCCTTTGAACGGGGAAGAAGCCATCTTGTCATCATGAAGAAATAAACAGTCTTTGAATAAAAACCCAGTCTTTGTTGGTTCTGTACTCTGTTACAGGACTGATTTTGGAGCCGCTTAACCAGGATTCTGGATTTTGCCGTCGCGGACGCAATGCGAAGTACTAATAAACCGCAGAAAACGATGGAGAATTTTTGACAAACACCTTTCTCCGCTTGCGGCAACAAGAAGAAGAGGGAATTTAGAATCCTGTGGAAGAAACAATCAAAAGATCCAGACCAGACTACCTTTTGAGGCCTGCAACTTAGAACAAACGTTTTTTTTTTTCGAACAGTTGTTTGGAACTGCCATACCTATGGAAATCAGTTTTCGGATGGAGCTACTGTCTGTTGGAGGTTTTTGTCAAAGTCGGGAACCGTTTATTATTGTGCTCTGAAGTGACCGAACTGTGGTCGATATCCTCCTGTGAGTTTGGACTGCCGTCATTGCAGCCGTTGTTGTAACCTGGCTGGTCTGAAGGTCACTTGCTTGTTAACGGACTGAGTAAATTTTTCTGCTCTCAAATTATAAGAAAATGGCCGTCTATGAGACTTACGGCTATAATTGGCCTGGACCGAAGCTCCTTATCAAGTTCGGCTGAAATACTGATTTTCTTGATCACCGTCGTCCAGTGATGGTTTTGGTCGCTGTGGCCCAATAAACTAGTCATTTAAAATCGAGCTCTTGTCAGCTCATCTCAGAACTTTACTGTGTTTCAAGAGCCCGTCCCTGGGTGGCTGGTACGGTTGACCGCTCTTCACAATCTTGTAAAGCCCTATCGAGCTTTGTGGAGCCATATCGAATCTTGTAAAGCCCTATCGAGCTTTGTGGAGCCATATCGAATCTTGTAAAGCCCTATCGAGCTTTGTGGAGCCATATCGAATCTTGTAAGGCCCTATCGAGCTTTGTGGAGCCATATCGAGCCTTGTAAAGCCCTATCGAGCTTTGTGGAGCCATATCGAGCCTTGTGAAGCCCTATCGAGCTTTGTGGAGCCATATCGAGCCTTGTGAAGCCCTATCGAGCTTTGTGGAGCCATATCGAGCCTTGTGAAGCCCTATCGAGCTTTGTGGAGCCATATCGAGCCTTGTGAAGCCCTATCGAGCTTTGTGGAGCCATATCGAGCCTTGTGAAGCCCTATCGAGCTTTGTGGAGCCATATCGAGCCTTGTGAAGCCCTATCGAGGCCTGTGGACTACAGTCGAGCATATTTTGGTCCTTACAGAACCCATTTTGTTGATCTTAATTCAAGTACTCGAGTACCAACTTTCTCAGGCTCAGTAGACAGAGACATAGACGCCAGGAACTTCATTTTCGGTTGGAAAGATAACCTCAACAAGAAAAGGGTAACATATTTGATATTGGATAGAAAATAATTGAATTCTTTAGTTAATTAATTTAGATATTAATAAGAATTGATTGTTCTTTGCTTCTATAAGTATAGATATTGTAACATGACGGAACAGGATTCAGTAGCACAAGTTTTGTCGGGAGTGGGAACAGCGGTAGATAGACTTCATACGGTCATAAAACAACAGGGAATGACAACTGAAATCGTTAAGTTTAGTGGACAGGCCAGGGAGTTTAAGAAATGGATTACTTCCATAGAAAAATATGCGTATTTAGTATCTGCAACAGATGAAGAGAAAATGAGACTTGCATATCAGGCAGCCACAGAACCGGTCTCACAGCATATTAGAAGAAAGTTAGAGGCTAGAGTAGATGAAACATGGGAGCAGTTCAAAACCGACCTGGCACACAAGTATGCAGAAATAACGGATCCACAACATGCGTTTTCAGTATTGAGACAGTCTAAACAAAATAATGGAGAGACGGTACAGTTGTTCAGCGATAGGTTGATTAACCTGGCTGAAGAGGCATTCTTGGGACAGAATGTTCAAGGGGAGGAGGTGGAGAGGATGTTAGTCGGCATTTTTGTAGATGGCATAAAATCCGATGGTTTGAAATTTAAGCTGATGAGGGAAAACCCTGAGAGGTTATCACAAGCGGTAGATATCGCGGTACAAGAAGAAAATTTGAGACGTAGATTCAGATTGAGAACAGGACGTGAAATAGGAATGAGTCGAGAAGACAGGATTGAGGAGCCTATGGAAATAGGACAAACAAGATTCGGATGGAATAGGAGAGGAGGTATACAGACGTTACAAGGTAGAAATAGAAGTGATTGTGATGATAGAAGAAATATGAGATACCCTACAAGTGAGACAGTGGGAAACACAAATAACACAAATATTGTCTGTTGGGTTTGTGGTCAACGCGGACATGTTTCTCGTTTTTGTAATAACAGGCGTGTCCAGTCAAATACACAGGGTAGACATGACAATAACAGGTTGAGTAGGAATGTTGAAGATAGACACAGGAGGTTTACAGATACAAGAACGCAGGAAAACCGGCTCCCTACCTATTAGAAAGGACCTATGGTAGGAAGGGAAATAATAAGGTCCCAAGGTTTAAAGAGTATGTTAATAACAGGTATAGTAGGACGAACAGAGAATATTTTCAACTAGATGAAGTCAAGCAATTTATAGAAAATAAAACAGATTATAGCTCTTGTATAATAGAAATAGGAAAGTATAGAGTTCGTACATTAATTGATTCGGGAGCTCAGGTTAGTGTAGTAAAAGAAAGTTTTCTATACAAAATAGTAAGAAATTGTAGAGTATTTAAGAGTCATAATAATTTACACTCTGTTACTGGACAGAATTTACAAGTAATTGGACAAACAATGATAAATTTTAAGTTAGGAGGAATCAACATAAGACATCTTTTTCATGTGGTGAAAGATTTAAATAGAAACATGTTGATAGGAAGAGATTTTTTAATAAAAAATGGAGTAAGACTTTTCTATGATTTACATAAATTAAAATTCAAGGACGTCTATGTAGATATGGAGGAAGACATGCATATATCAGCACTAGTTAGAGTTAAAATGTCCACGACGTTAAAACCACAGTCGGTTAATTTGATACAAGCAAAGCTGAAGAGAAACCCATATTATGTGGCAGGAGACACAGTCAGAATCACTGAGTTGCAAGAGGAAGTAATTGATGAGCCTGGTTTGGAAGTTCCGGATGGAATAATGGCGTTGGATAAACACTTAACCTTTCCAGTGATGGTTATCAACAACACAGGTAGAGAAATCAAATTATACAGAGGATGTGTGATAGCCAAACTAGATCATAACATTAGTGACATATTGGCAACGGATAGAGCAGAAATGTCGGGAACAAGTTATTCAGAAACTTCTAGTGAAAGAGTTAATAACAGACGCGGACGCGGAAGAAGAGGGAACGTCAGAATGGATGAATTGATCCATCCATCCAGAAGAAATAAAGCCCAAATACATTCACTAGACAAAATAACAAGGGAACAAGAATTGTTGTCACAGTTAAAAGCTCCGCCAGAAAATAAGGAAGTATTAGAACAACTTATAAAGCAAAATCAGGATGTGTTTGCAGTTAATGATTTAGAATTGGGAAAAACACAAACAGTTACAATGGAAATAGACACGGGAGACCATCCACCAATTAGTTTAAAACCATATAGAACTCCATTAAGAAATAGAGAAATCGTGGAAAAGGCAATAGAAGAGATGTTGAAAGCAGGAATAATAACAAGGTCGAAGTCAGAGTGGTCATCTCCGGTCGTCATCGTGGCCAAACCTGATGGTTCGAGTCGCTTTTGTTGCGATTATAGGGCGTTGAACAAAATCACCAAGAATGTAGCGTACCCACTGCCAGTAATTGATGATATTTTGGGGCTGCTTAATGGCTCTACATATTTCACGACGCTGGACGCAAGGTCAGGATTCTGGTGTATTCCGATGTCGAAGGACGCGCAGAAGAAGAGTGCTTTCTGTACCCATATGGGCTCTTACGAATTCTTACGAATGCCTTTGGGGTCAAACTGCACCCTCTCACTACATGCTCTTAATAAATGAAGTATTAGAAGGTATGCAAAAATTTGCATTAGCCTATATAGACGATATACTGATTTATACGAAAGGAGATGTGATTGATCATTTAAAACATATTAGACTAGTGTTTGACAGGTTAAGAAAGCATGATGTTAAATTGAAGCTTAGTAAATGCCAGTTTTTAAAGACAGAAACAAAATATTTGGGGTATATTATAAATAGAGAAGGTATAAAACCAGACCAGGACAAGATAAAGGTTATTAAAGAATTACCTCCTCCAACTAACGTTAAGGAAGTGCGTGCGTTTATAGGAACCTGTGCATATTATAGGCGGTTTGTCCCAGCGTTTTCAAAGATAGCAGAACCTATTACAAATTTAACAGGCAAATACGCTAGATTTAAGTGGGATGATGAGTGTCAAAAAGCGTTCGAGTATTTAAAAAACAGCTTAACACTGGTACCACTATTGACGCATCCAGACTTAAACAAACAGTTAATACTGTACACAGATGCTTCGGACAATGCAGTAGGAGCATGTTTGGTTCAACCATATGAAGGAAAAGAGTCTGGAATACCAGGGGTTAAAAATGAAAGGCCAATCTACTTCTTGTCTCATAAACTTAGCAAATCACAACGGAAATGGACTATTATTGAGAAAGAGGCATATGCCATTCATTATGCTCTTCAGAAACTAAATTACTACTTACATAACGCAAATTTTGTTATTAGAACTGACCATATGCCTTTAAAGTCTTTTTTAGAAGCTCCAGTGCAGAACAGGAAAATACAGACGTGGGCATTGAATCTACAGGGATACAACACGAAAATTGAGTACATTCCAGGTAGGATTAACACATGCGCTGATTTATTATCTAGAATTCCGTACCCACAGTCATCAGGAGACACAGAAGATGAAGCTGAACCAGAGATAGACGACCGAAACTGGCAAGTAAATATTTTAGATTCTGCCATAATAAATAGGGAAGAATTTGAGAGTGTACCATCGGATCAAGAGTCTGAACATAGAGAAGAAGACCTACAGTTAGCACAATTTAATATGAAAGAAGAACAAGAGTTGGATCCAAAAGTCATACAAATAAAAGAAAAATTAAGAGAAACGGAAGATAACAAATATAAAAAGAATTATTTGGTTTTACAAGAGGATGGACAGTTATACTATATGTGTGAAAGGAACGAACAGCTAAGGAAATATATTCCAAAACATTTAGAAAATGAAGTTTTAAAAGCGTATCACAATGAAAATGGACATCTCGGTCGGGACAAGTTGGTGAAAGCACTTACAAGCAAATATTATTGGCCAAACTTGTTTAAATCTGCATGCAAATATGTAGATACGTGTGAAAAATGCAGATTAAGGAACATGAAAACAATAAAGTGTCCCTTACAAGATACAGATATTCCTCAGTTCCCAATGCAAAAGATTAGTTTAGATATATCAGGCCCACACCCTAGAACATTGTCAGGAAACGTGTATTTAATTCACATAGTAGACGTCTACAGTCTTTGGCCGGAAATTTATGCAATTCCAGATAAGAGCGCAGATACAGTCATTAATATTTTTTTACAGGAGTTCGTACCAAGATTTAGTTGCCCACAAAGTATACTTACGGATAATGGTAGAGAGTTTGTAAATAAAAAATTCGAAAAGTTATTAAAAGATTTGAATATAAAACATATAAAGACCTCATATTATAGACCTTCTTCAAATGCTAGAAACGAACGTCAACATCGGACGTTATACGACGTTATAGCAAAGATTATTGATGAACATGAAAAAGATTGGGATCTATTCTTAGGACCTGCCCTTAGCGCTATTCGTACAAATCAAAATGAGAGCACAGGATTTTCACCATTTTATTTAATACACGGGAGAGAACCAATTACTACCTATAGATAATCTGTTAAAACCGAGACGGAAATATATGGGAGAAGAATTTCAAGAGACCATAATACAGGAAATGCATAAAGCACACGTAAGATTAAAGAATAATATATTTAAAGCTAGGGAAAGACAGAAAAAGTACAAAAATGTAAATACAAAATTACAGGAGTTTAAAGTAGGTGATAGAGTTTATTACAAGAAGCATAGAAGAAACTCTAAGTTTGATGCTCGTTGGATCCCAGGTTATTACGTTTTGGAAAAACTAGGTAATGTATCGTATACTATCAAGAACCAGGTCACAGGACATGTGGCAAGGGCACATGTAGAGCACTTAAGAAGAGATGAGGAGGAGAAGAGAAATGAGAATTATAATAATAATTATGATTCAGACACCGGATATTTAGATGAACAAGTTGTCAGAGGAGCTACAGTAACCCCAAGTTTTAGAAAAGAACCAGCACAAAATCAATTGCTAGCAACTCCAAGTTACGAAGATACTCAAGAACAGACGATTCCGAAAACAATGGAAGAAGAAAAGGTGAATGAAACTCATTATGATAGTATGGAAGAGGAAATAGGTGCTCCATTTAAGAATACTAGACAAGCAACGAAAAGAAGAATGGATAATCAAAGAGATAAAGAAGTGAAAAGACAGAGGAGAATTAGGGATTATTCAACAAGCGGTGAAGATATGCCTCTACTAGAAAGGTCCTTAAGAAATAATGATCGACAAATTAGATGGGATATTGAACAGAAGAGATTAGCGGCAGCTAAAGAGAGACATACAGACGAAGAAGAAGAAATGGATGAAAAGTCAGAATCAATTAGTAGTATGGAAGAAACTAATAAGTTGTACGAAGAAGAGGATATTGATGTAGAGTTAGCACTTATTCAAAGAAACTTGGAGTTGTTGAAGAAGTGGAAACGTAGGAGATAGATAAATAGAAAATACTGCAGATGGCAAGTTATAAATTTCAGGATTTAGAAGTGAAAGTGATGCTTGAAGAAGTATACGAAACGTTGGAAGTGGAAAAGGACTCTATGGATATTTTTTTAAAAAAGTGGTCTTGAGGAATGGTTAACTAATAGAGAGGCATATATATATATATTTATTTGTAATAGAATTGCTAGATGAATTTATCTTTCTACTTCTTGACTTTTCGTAGATTGAACAAATTGGGTATTGGTACAATAGGTGAATGTACTCTATAGAAAAGTGGACAGGTTTTTTTTATTGGTGCTAGAAATACCGTGTTTAACGATAAGGATTAATAAGTTATAGTGATGATTGGTCCAAGGGAAATAATTGGCAGGCCAGATCACAAGTTAATTGATGGCTACTACATTGAGTTGATATTGGATTAGTCGCCACATTACAAATAGATAAAAGGAGTCAACATGTAGTTTACAGTGTTTACTTAAGAGGATATTCCGGATGTTATGTTGTGTTAGGAGTTAAGATAGAAAATGATAGAAAGTTATGAGGGGAGATAATAAATGGTATGGTAAATGTTGATTACTGATTTGTTTGTGTAGATAGAACAGATGAGGTACTAATTAGTCTGTAGTTAACAGATATACATATGTGACAGTGAAATGTTTGTTTTTCTTGGTCATGGAAATACTGGAATGACTTGTATAAAGAGATATGCGTTACATTACTTAGTATGAGAGGCCAATGTTGGTGGGCCACTGTACGTAGTAATTTTAAGAGAGTTTTAATTGTTTTGAAAACTGTGTTTTATTGAGTCTAAGTTTTATGAGTCATGAGTCATATATAATATGTTTTTATGCTTGAGTTGGTACTGGAAAATAATGGCTATTATTTGGTTGTTTTATTGAGCCTAAGTTCCAATGCCTCATATATAATAAGTTTTTTTTTCTTGATTTGGTCTTGTAAAATGATTGTTGTTGTTTGATTAATTGATTTAGAATAGGATGATTGTGTTCCTAGTATTTGGAGTAAAAACTATTGGTCCGTAAAAGTGTCCAATAGTGATAGGTAGTAATAGAATGTTTTAATCTGATTTGATAAAATGCATGTTATGTCATTTAAAAATATGTTTTTTTTCTTTAGATTAATTTGGGGGTATGACGTCTTGTGTTGATTTTATTTCGATTACATGAATGGTTTGGTATATTAAGTTACATGGTTATAAAGTTAGTTAAGTAAGTTTAATTTTCAAATATTTTGCTTAAGGTTTTTCGTTCAGAAAAGAGTTGATAAAAACTACTTTGTCCACTGATATAAGGTAGGGGGAAGACTGTAAATGGCAGTATATAAGTAGGGGATGTACGGGGGCAAGATATAGGTGCTGTGAAAAACCAGCGTTAATTATATTAAAGGTGTTCATAAAATATGAACATGGGCTCATGGTTAAAGGTGAGATAACGAAATATGGACAAGATTGTGGATGGCAATGTAAATGTTGAATATATAAGGCTTGTGAAAACTTATGTCAAATTGTTTTATAATGAACAAAGATCCATTTCATAAGGTGTATTTTAAAAAAATTATTTTACAAAATTTTTTTTATTGGCAAGGTAGGTAAAGGTGAGTGTCTTAAATATTCATTGCTGTATGTACATGTGGTCATGTTGAGTATTCATTCTTTATACTTCTCATTCGGTGCGCACCACTTCTTTACTTTTTCTAACTACATTGTTTTTGTACGTCCTGTGTTTTGGAAGAGTGAGAAATTTTATAAGGTCAAAAGTTACGATAACGATTTTACGAGCTGTTCTTATGATATGTATGTTTGATACAGGAACTGCAGGAGCCAAGAAAGGACCAGAAATATATATAGTGGATAGCTATATAGTTTGGGGAAATAAGTTGGCTTGCTTAATATCAAGTGGTTTAGGGAAATTTAGGAACTGTAAGAACTAAAGAAAGGGGAGAAGGAGTGTTTAGGATAAAAGAGTTACCATACGTGGTACGATATATTATACAAAGTAGAATCGAAGAAGAAGTATATAGTGGGTTACTAGCTGACAATATAACAGGGAGAAGGGTTAAAAGATATATTATTTACTCAAACTTGAGTTAGTATAGGGAAGGATTAGAGGAACTGTGAGAGATAAAGAAAAAGAGGGAATAGAGTAAGGGGATTAGGAGTAAAGAGTTTTCCTTTATAAGGAAAATTCTTTAATAAACATAGGGAGGTGTAACAGTAGTGGAGTACTGGGGTATTATTAGGATCTAGTGGGAAACAGCTAGCAGCACGATTGAGCATTGGGACTGAAAGCGGTGAGAGATGCTCAATCGTGACGTAGTGGGTTGTCTGGGGGCAGTTTACATCACGCCTTTGAACGGGGAAGAAGCCATCTTGTCATCATGAAGAATTAAACAGTCTTTGAATAAAAACCCCGTCTTTGTCGGTTCTGTACTCTGTTACAATACGAGTGTGTCTGTGCTGTCTCTGCACATGTGTATATCTGTTGATAGTGACAGTAGTAATGGTATGGGTTGTCTGTGTATGGTTGTCTTTGTGTTTGTCTTTGAGTATTCTTGTGTATTTGTTTATGGGTGTGTACTTGAGTATAGTTGTGATGACAGTAGTAATCGTTGGCGATGGGTGTGTATGTGTGTGTGTACTTGGCTGTCTTTGTATTTGTCTTTGAGTGTTCTTGTGTATGGGTGAGTGTGTCTGTGCTGTCTCTGCACGTGTGTATGTCTGTTGATAGTGACAGTAGTAATGGTATGGGTTGTCTGTGTATGGTTGTCTTTGTGTTTGTCTTTGAGTGTTCTTGTGTATTTGTTTATGGGTGTGTACTTGTGTATAGTTGTGATGACAGTAGTAATCCTAGGCGATGGGTGTGTATGTGTGTGTACTTGGCTGTCTTTGTATTTGTCCTTGAGTGTTCTTGTGTATGGGTGAGTGTGTCTTTACTTGTGTATAGTTGTGATGACAGTAGTAATGGTATGGGCGTGTCTTTGTGCTTGTCTGTCTTTATGTGTATGTCTGTATGTACAAATGTATCAAGTGTGTACATGTGTGTACACATGTCTGTCTTTGTGTTTGTATGACCCTCTTTGTATGATTTTTACACACCCCACATAAAAAAGATACTTGTATCTCTAACAACGCACCAGCTAATATTCTTGTCGCTAATATTGGTAGTACTATTATCACTACTATTGATTCTTCCTCACTTTACCCACCACCATTGCACTATACGTACTTTCCCCTACAATTTAAGTGGTCACTCGACTACTTGACCACTGCTTGACCACGTCATCGATCACTTTAATCACTACCATAATCTTAGGCACATCGTCCTCTACAATTTAAGTGGTCACTCGACCACTTGACCACTACTTGACCACTACTTGACCACTAATTTACCACACTTTAAGCATCACCATGTCGCTACAACTACTTTCCGCTAAAATTTTCCTTACTTGACCGCTTGACCACTGCTTGACCACTAATTTACCACTCTTTAATCACCACCATATCATTACAATCACTTTTCCCTAAAATTTCCTTACTTGACTACTTGACCCTTACTTGACCACTGGTTGACCACTGTGTAACTGTGAACACCTCTTATTACATTTATGACCACCCCTATATCACTCCTACTTGACCACTAATACACCTTACCACATTACAACTTTATAAAATTTCATTTCTAATCGATGAATATACCACCCTTTAATTTCACTAAGACACTACTAGCATCCCACATTTATCTTCACACGTTTATGAACATTTAAAACAATTGGTACCGACCCGTTACACCCTTGGCAGTTTATACATCACTACACCACGCATAGTAATATACCCTGCGTAACCACATCCAACATATATAACTTACAGCCCTCCCTCATCCGTACTCACAACCTCGGTTTCCAGTACTTACTTTCACAGAACCAACTAAAAATTACCTTAATTACTTTTACAGATTTTCGTTCAGACCAGGCAGCCACCGCCAAAAAAATAGACCCGGTTCCCACCAAAAATTTTCCCCTCAGTCCCAAAAAAAAACTATTACCCGCCATTACCCGCCATTACCCGCCATTACCCGCCATGATGGATGTCAAATTGTGTGTCTGGGCGCCCCAATACACTACTTACATTCCTAAGGTTATCAAATGGAAATATTTTGAAACAGGCAAAATCCCAAAGAAGACTTATGTCAATAATTAGAAGAAGGCAGTTGGCATGGTCGCTACATTAAGAGAAGAGAACAGAACAGAAGTGCATAGTGACAACATCGAAAGATTGATGGAAACAAAAGAGATAAAGGAAGAAAACGAAAGACTATTCTCAACAACAGTTTCCTAATGGCATGAGAAACGGTATACGAATAGATACATTTTGTTGGAGATCGGAAGATGTGGAGAAGAATGGTTGCCAGCGCCAGCAAACAAGGCAATTGTAGATCAAGATGATGATGCTTAATTCTGTCAGGCAAATTTGTATTTTATTATTTGCTTCTCAGAATTATAATGAGAAGAACAAGAAAGAAAATAAAAATGGAAATTGGTGAAGAACAATATGGATTTGTGGAAGGAAAAGGTACAAACAATGCAATATATACGTTACGAACACTAATAGAAAGATCAAATAGAGTACACTGAAAGACATGTATTTGTGCTTCATAGATTATACTAAGGCATTTCATAAAGTAAAACGTAATGAACTGATTTAAAATGCTGGAAGATATTAACATTGATGGGAATGGGCTCAGAATAATAAAGAATATTTATTGGAACCAAGTAGCAGCAATTAAATTGGGAAATAAAGAGGACAATTATGAACAAATAAAGCTAGGAGTACGACAGGGATGTGTCCTGTCACCGGATCTCTTCTACCTCTATAGCGAAGTGATAATGAGAGAGATCAAAGAGAAGCCAGGAATATTAATCGGAAGTTATAATATAAAAAAGTATACGCTATGCAGATGATACAGTATTGGTGGCGGATAATGATACAGATCGACAACAATTCTTGGATATTGTAGTAGCAGAGAGTGCAAACAAAGGACTCTCCTTGAATATCAAGAAAACAGTAACAATGGTGGATATCAAAGAAAAAGTGACCAAAAAATGTGAAATAGAGAATAGAAGGGGAAATTCTTAACCAGGTGGATAGTTTTATAAACCTAGGGGCATTTTTAACATCAG
This sequence comes from Cepaea nemoralis, assembly GCA_014155875.1. NCBI lineage: Eukaryota > Metazoa > Mollusca > Gastropoda > Stylommatophora > Helicidae > Cepaea > Cepaea nemoralis. Next base: position 36,003 of record JACEFZ010008590.1, read on the forward strand.
ATGGAAGATGCACAACAGAGATTAAGAGCAAAATATGGCAAGTAAAGGCTGCATTTTGGAAAATGAAGAGTATTCTATGCAATAAGTCACTATCACTGAATGTAAGAAAGAGAGTGCTAAAATGCTATGTAGGGCCTGCATTGCTGTATGGCAGTGAATCTTGGAATGTAAACAAACAAATTAGGAAGAACTTGGAATCAACAGAGATGTGGTTCCCAAAACGAATGTTGCAAGTTCCTTGGACTGCAAAAGCAACTAACAACGACTGCCTGAATGAAGCTAAGGAAACTAGAACATTGTATACAACAATAAGAAAGAGGCAATCAGCTTTCTTTGGTCATGTGACGAGAAGAGAGGCATTGGAGAACATCGTGACAACTGGAAAGATCTAGGGGAAGAGAGGGAGAGGTTGACCAAGAGAAATAATGCTGGATGGATTGAGACGGTGGCATGTTGGAATATCAGCAGCGGAGCTGATCCAGAAAACCGGAGACCGAAATCTGTGGAAAGTCATGAACGCCCACGCAAGCATGGCACTTGATGATGATTATTATTATTTGTTTGATTATATCCCTTGATAAAAGTAAAGCGAGCCTTCAGAACCATTTGCACCAATTTCAAGTGCGAGAAATATAACATGAACAGAAGCATTGAAAAACAGAGACAATGGTGATAGACAGATTGGTTGCCTTGTTGGTTGGTTGGTTGGCTGTCTGGCTGGTTGGCTGGCTGGTGAATGGCTGGTTGGCTGGTTGGTTGAATGGCTGGTTGGCTGGTTGGCTGGTTGGTTGGCTGGCTGGCTCGTTGGCTAGATGATTGGCTGGCTGGTTGGCTGGATGGTTGGCTGGCTGGTTGGTTGGATAGTTGGCTGGTTGGTTGGCTGGTTGGCTAGATGATTGGATGGTTAGCTGGCTGATTTGTTGTGAATACCCTGGAAGACTGAATTTAAAATGAAAGAGTTAAAAGGAAATACAGTCTATTACATTGCACCTGGTTTTATCGCATATAGCTCGGTCTCTCTTCACAGAATAGCTAACCACTTGCCGAAAGCGTCGCACTGGACACTAAGTCCGTAGCTCCGGCGACGACCCCAGGGGTCTCTGAAAAAGTTCTACTCGTGACGGAACCGAACCCAAAACCGTCTGCACAAGAGACAGACGGCTGAACCACGTGGCCACGGTGACCTCCGAGACGGAGGTTTGACTCTGAAGTCCGATGCATGGTGCTCAGGTCATCTAGGTCCTGCATCTATTGGAGTGAGATTGGTGTCGAAACTGCTCTCCCCACCCGGAGATCGCCCACATCATTCAGCCAAGAACTCGACGAGAATGATGATAGTGATTTTTAACCTCGTCATCTTAATCTCTGATGTATATGGTGTATTTTTAATGACTGTGCAGTGTTTGACAATATTGCCGGTCCAAGTTTTGTATTCACTCTCTGTAAAGTTCATGCAATTTAATAGGTAAATTTAAAACTTGGACAGGCAGTATTTTCAAACACTGCACAGTCATTAAAAATACACCCTGTATGTTCTTTGCAGGGTGTGGCGATGAACTCCAACTCCGGGTTGATTAACTATTGCAATTTTATGTTCAGTAGTTTGCCATTTTGCGAAGGGGTTACGGACGCAGTTCCTAATCCGGCATACCACGCTCGAAACACAGCTGCGTTGATTTTTTATGAAATAGCACGGCTGCCAGTCGTTCAGAAAGCAATGGCAAACTACTGAACGTAAACTTGTCAGGGAATCAAGAACAGCCAAAAAATGCTGGGGTTGACTGCTACGCCCGTAAAGGATTTGCAACTAATTGTACAGTTTGCCATTGCTGTATGAACGAGAAGTCAAGGTTGAAGTCCGAGAGCTTGGTTATGGAACAACCCCACTGCCCCGCTGTCAGCTCATGGAACAACCCCACTGCCAGCTCATGGAACAACCCCACTGCCCCGCTGTCAGCTCATGGAACAACCCCACTGCCCCGCTGTCAGCTCACTTTAGGGTCTTCGTGGCCGCGGCGATTAACTGGTTCAGTGCCAAACAAAATGTAAGTTTGGGTCAAACATGGTACACAATCAATTAAACAAGTATTATAATGGGATTTATGTTCACTGAGCTAGTCACTTTAGTAACATTTTCTAAATTGCTTTTGATTGATTTATTAGTTTGTTAGTTAGTTAGTTAGTCGACAGATTCATCCTCATTGCACATCGAACCATTCAGTCCATAAGTGCTCGGATCCCCTCCTCAGCAAATCCCGCAGCGTGTAGCGGCTAACGACACCAGTTCTGTGTTGGTTTATCAATCTTCTTTGGCTTCCTGCATAGTGTTCTTGTTTGGCCACCCCTCTTTTGATTTGCTGTTCTCGCAGTCTGACCATGGTTGTAGATTCGCAGTCATCACTTGGTTCTCGCACAAGTCTTACTTCTCGTAGAGCATTCAGAATGTCAGCCTGGTCCATGGCGCGTCCGCCCTCCACCTTAGCCTTACCTGCGAGCTTGTCAGCCCGCTCATTTCCTTGTACTCCCGCATGCCCTGGCACGAAGATGAAACTAATCTTTGTCAGCCGAGACCGCTCCAGAGACAGCAACCACTCTCTTCGGATCCACCCCATCTCTATCCTCTTGAGCATGCTCATTGAGTCGCTAAGGAAACATGCCCTATTGAATGTCTGTGTCTCGAGCCATGTTATTGCTTTACTTACTGCCATGACTTCCATAGTCAGGCTACTTGTGGTCTCAACAAAAGCACCAGAGTCCTCCTTCACAATTCTCCCTCCGGCCCGCGCCGTGAAGGCCCATGAGCTTCTCACATGTCGGACGACCGACCCATCTGTGTAGATGACAGCATCACCGTCTAACGAATTCTCGAAAATCAACGCTTGTACTTCAGCCTCCAAAGCAGCCGGATTTTCTTGTCTGCATTTTCTAGTCTAGTTGGATGCAAACTGAAAAGGACATACAGAAATCTGTTGGCACTTGTACCCACTCCTCGCCAGGTTCTAAGTCCTCCAGTGAACACACCTGTTGAAGAATGTCTTCGGCTTGACCCATCCACGACCTTCCTCTTTTTAACCTGCTGCCCTTCACCTTCCTAATTTCACTATGCAGTGGATGTTGTGTGTTTGCGTTAACTCTGAGGTAGGCACGTGCTCTGCAAATTTGTAGTCTGTCTTCAATGGTTGGAAAATCAAGAAGGTAGCGCATCGCGTTGCATGCTGTATCTCTTGTACATCCAAGAATAATGCGCATAGCTTCGTTTTGTATCCTTCTCCATTCTTTCTATCTGCTTGCGGCTGAGAGTCAGGATCGCCATTGCATACTCAAAAACAGACATGACCAGCCCCTCATATAGGAGACATAGATGGCGCTGCTCACAGTTTGTTGCCGCCATCATCTGCATCGCAGCTAAACCCTGCATGGCCTTTGTTATCACCTGGTCTATGTGCTCGTTATAAGCAAGGCTTCGATCGAAACATATCCCCAGGTAATTCATTGCCTGCGTTCTTTCCACAGTCTCTGAATACAGATTGACAGTTGGTGTTGGAGTTTGACAATATGATTATTCAAAGAGAACTATGTCACTGTTGCCTTTGTTGGGCTGACCATTGCCCCAGCTTCAGCACACCAAGTACTTATGCGATTGAATTCGGTTTCCCCTCTGCTGTGTGTCCACCGTGACGAGGTAGAGGGGCTTGTGCGTCCCAATGACCCCAAGAGCTATGCCGACGGTAGCACAGCTACTGGTAGGGCCACCCATGTCGGACAGGTCAAGGGAGAGGGACCAGACGAAGAGACACACAAACCTGCTGCCTTGTAGGTAGACTGGGGACAGTCAAAGGCTAGGGAAAGCACCCCGAATACATGCTTGTCGAAATCGGATGTACTGAGCCACAGGCTTGACAAAGCAGTGCAACGTAAAACTTGCTGCCTTGTAGGTAGACTGGGGACAGTCAAAGGCTAGGGAAAGCATCCCGAATAAATGCTTGTCGAAATCGGATGTACTGAGCCACAGGCTTGACAAAGCAGTGCAACGTAACTTAATTCATGATGTCACAAATCAAAATTAATCGTTATGGTGCTAATCCCGTGAAGTCCCATCAGGCGGCGAAAGTGCCGGGCCCCCTGCCTCGAGGGGGTCCACCCATGACTACTGGTGGTCACCTTCCCCTGTGCTGTGGAGTCAAGGCACAGAGGAGTAGGTTAAGAGCTATTGACCAAATACCCCGGACACTCAACATACTACAGTGGAATGCCGAAGGAGTTTACAAGAAGAAAGACTTCCTAACATAGCGTCTTCATAAAGATAGAATAGATGTGGCATGCATTCAAGAGACACACCTCAACGCCAATCACAAATTCTCAGTCAGAGGATATCAGGCCACACGTTTCGACCGCGAAGGACACAACGGAGGAGTTCTAATACTTACACGAAATACAATACCTTGCAGCGAAGTATCTGTGATCTCTGACAACCAAACGGAAATTATAGGTGTTGATATAATGATAAAGGACGTGAAAATAAGAATCTACAATCTGTATAGCCCAGCAGATAAGGACCTTACACTCTCAAACATGAAAATAACTACACAAACTGCATTATTGTCGGAGACTTTAATAGCCTTTCAGAAAGATGGGGATACCCAGATACTGACAAAAGAGGATATGAATTGGAGGACTGGGAAATAGACTCAAATCTCCATCTACTCAACAAAGCGGATGACACACCGAACTTCTACTCCAGAAGATGGCTTACCACTTCTACTCCAGACGTAGCTTTCTGCACAGGAGACATCCTCCACAAAATCGATCGCCATGTGCTGGACCAATTAGCAGGTAGTGACCACAGACCAATCAAGCTTGTAATGAATATGGAGTATGTTCCACAGGAGCAAAAGCCCTTGCCCCGCTGGAATTACAAACGAGCAGATTGGGACAGATTTGCCATACTAACAGACAAATATTGTGAAAACATAAATACACGATATGGCAACATAAAGCAAATGGTGGAAAGTCTAAACAGAGCGATAATACAGGCAGCCACTGAGTCCATTCCAAGAGGAGCGAGGAAAAATTACAAACCATACTGGACTGAAGAACTACAAAGTTTGGAGGACAAAGTTGAAGATGCCAGGAAGACAGCAGAGAGAGAACAAACAATTGAAGCAAACATCTCTCTCAAAGCCATCTCAGCAAAATATAAAAGAACAGTAAATCAAACAACGAGAGATTGTTGGAGGGAAAAAACAGAAAACATGAATTTTGACAGGGATGGAAACAAACTATGGAAACTAGTGAAAGCCATGAACAATGAAGGACCTAGAAACAAACAAATAACAATTAAACAAGGAAATGCCTTGCTTACAGGAAAAAAGGCTGCAAATGCACTAATGGAACACTATGCAAATGCAAACCACATTGATATTACAACCGAACAGAAGAAAGCAATCAAAGACAAACAGATACATCATAGAAATACAGAGACAGCAGCAGAATATATGATGGCAAATCTAACAATGGAAGAAATGGAACAGGCAATGAATACCCTAAAAAAGAAGAAATCACCAGGAAAGGATGGAATCACAAATGAAATGCTAATAAGACTAGGCACCAAGGCAAAGAAGAAACTACTAGCAGTCCTAAATAACAGCTGGAAGAGAGGAATAGTCCCACAGGCATGGAAGGAAGCTATACTAATACCAGTCCCAAAGAAAGGAAAAGACCTGGAAGAACCAAATGGCTATCGACCTATCAGTCTACTTAGCTGTGTAGGAAAATTAATGGAACGCATTATCAATGGCAGGCTAACATGGCATCTGGAAGAAAACAAACTATTAACAGCACACCAAACAGGATTCAGAAAGTACAGATCCACTGAAGATCAAATAATCTATATAGCTCAGGAAATAGAGGATGCCTTCCAAGAGAAAAAGCACACACTAGCAGTCTGGATAGATTTAGAAAAAGCATTTGATAAAGTATGGAAGGAAGGACTGAAAGTAAAACTGCAAAAAATGCATGTTTGTGGAAAAATGTATAAATGGATCAGCCACTACCTTGAGAACAGAACTGCCAGGACAAAAGTACAAGGACAAACAAGCAAAATGATGCTGTTGAAGCAAGGTGTCCCCCAAGGAGGAGTTCTTTCACCAACATTATTCCTAGCATATATAAATGACATCACAGAAAATTTTCCAGCCAGAGTACACACATCCTTCTTTGCAGATGACCTAGCCATATGGGCATCTGAAGAATATATTAGTACAGCTAACAGCAGAATACAGCAAGCCTTATTAGCGCTAGAGGACTGGTCAAAATCATGGCTAGTGAAGATAAGTGAGGAGAAAACAACATGCACAGTGTTCTCCCTCTCAAATAAAACTCAGCAACCTAAGCTGGTATTGAATGGAAAAATATTGCGCCATGAAGAAAATCCAAACTATCTAGGAGTCACCTTTGATCGTCGCCTGACATGGAAGACACAGGTTGAGAAAAATCGAATAAGAGCAAGGCAGAGAATGGCAATCATGAAAAAAGCTTGCTTGTACAACGTGGGGAGCAGATGAGAAAGTTCTCAAGAAGTTATATACTGGACGGGTGAGGCCAGTACTGGAATATGGCATTGCAGCCTGGGCAACAGCAGCTAAGTCAAACTTTAACAAAATAAGTAGAGTCCAAAACCAAGGAATGCGAATCATAACTGGAAGCCTGAAGACAACGCCTATTAATGAACTAGAAAAGATCACTTGTTTACAACCAATGCAGGACAGAAGAGATAGCAGAGCCCAGCAACAAGCAGAAAAATTTAGAAGATTGACAGACCACCCTATTTATAACAGGTTTAATGGTTTTGGAAAAGGAAGACTGAAGCGTAGCAACTTTGTAGAAACTGCAAAACGAAAGATTAGGGCAGATCCCATACTTAACATATCAACAGTCAAGCCCATTTACTATGCACACAACTTCCCAGCTTGGAGACAGCAGCAACTGCCTGAGATGATAGAAAACATTCCTGGTATTGAGAAAAAGAACACTCAGCATGAAACCGAAAGAAGAGAAATAACCCTAAACTACATAAAAGAACATTACCCAAGCAGCAATTGGACCCATGCATATACAGATGGATCAGCCAAAGATTCAATTAAAAATGGAGGAGGAGGAATTCTCCTTAATTTAAAAAATGGAGTGATAAAAACACAGTCAGTGGCAACTGGAAAATTTTCAAGTAACTTCAAAGCGGAGGTAGAGGCTTTGAAAACTGCAGCAGAAATGCTCTTGATGGAGGAAAATAAAGAGAAGCAAATAGCTATCTTCACAGATGCAAAGTCAGCTGTCTCAATACTGAAGAGCAAAAACAGCACAGAACTAGCCGACCTAAGAGCAGCACTCCATGGTCTATGCCAGAAATCCAAAAAAAAGTTGTAATACAGTGGATCCCATCACATTGCAGTATACCTGGAAATGAAGAGGCTGACAGACTAGCAAAAGAGGGTGGACGATTACCACAGCCTGACATAGACATAACTTATAATGAGGCAAAAAGGTTTATAAAAAGCACTTATAGAACCAAATGGGAATCAGAGCACCCAGGCCACCAGAAGGATGATGCATATTACAAACTCAACCGAAGAGAACAAGTAGCAATCTTCAGACTCCGCACAGGACAAAACAGGCTGAAACACCACTTGTTCAATAAACTAAAGATAGGAGATACCGATGAATGTAATTGTGGAACTGGTAAAATGACAGCTAAACATTTGCTGCAGGAGTGCCCAATATATGCAGAACAGAGAAAGATATTTTGGCCCACGCCTGCTTCATTTAAGGACAAGCTCTATGGAGATATCAACAAGCTCAAGTTGACCACAGCTTACTTTAACTACATTCAGGTTGACATCTAAAGGTGCATGATGATGTATTTAGACTGCCACACTTAATACCACAGGTATGTCGGTTACAAAAGCGTCCCAGAGGCATGAAATTGAATATTGCTTGGATAGCAAATCCATTACGTGGAAAGTCCGAATCAAAAGCTCACTGTGTGGGCTTCGTAAATGGTGGAAAAAGTGTCCTAGTGACACGAAATGGAATATTGCTTGGATAGCAAATCCATTACGTGAAAAGTCCGAATCGAAAGCTCACTGTGTGGGCTTCATAAAAGGTGGAAAAAGTGTCCTAGTGGCACGAAATGGAATATTGCTTGGATAGCAAATCCATTATGTGGAAAGTCTTAATCGAAAGCTCACTGTATGGATGTCATCTGCAGACTGCATTCTTCTGGTTTCCAGAGGAACAGCCTATGGTGAACGGAAGGCCCAATATACGGAAGTGAGGCTAAGCAGCCATGTGCAGGACGTGACGATTCCTTGGGTGAGCCCAGTACCAGAGCGCTGTGATGGCTCTGCAAGTATGGAAGCCTCCTTGGATGGCGGGGAATGCCCATGGTCTGCCCCTGCCTTCCCTTGAGGGCTGACCAGGATGTCTTTGGCTGTTCTATATGGGTCAACTAGGATGGGGGATAACACCACAACAGTGAGATTCAAACGTCCTAAGAAACCCCCGGGAAGGTTAACCCGGTAAACAAATGCCCGCAGAAGTCGGATGTGTCGGCCTAACGGCGCAAGAACGCAGCTCTGCTGTAAACAGGCACAACGCAGTCACATCCGAAAAAAAAATCCGGATGAACGCAGAAGAAGAAGAAGAAGAAGAAGAAGAAGAAGAAGAAGAAGAAGAAGAAGAAGAAGAAGAAGAAGAAGAAGAAGAAGAAGAAGAAGAAAAAGAAGAAGAAGAAGAAGAAGAATTCGGTTTGCAGTTCACAGCAACCTCATCTCTATCCTTACCCGGACGATACACTAAAAATCCGTCTGAATATGACAATGTCATCACCGGTCCAGTGATATTCTCGCTGGTGATTCTCACTGTGTAGGCATTGAACAACACCGGAGATAATGGTGATCCCTGTGGTAGGCCAGGATGTATTGTTGTTGGTTCCGAAGTCCAACTGCCACATCTAAAAACTACTTTCCGCTGGAAGAGGGCTGCAGCGATCTAACTAAGGAGGAAAGGACTTATCTTGATTGACTGATTGATTGATTGATTGATTTAGGAACCAACATCACAGCATTCGGGGCATTTCCATAAGCGCTCCGTCCCCATCCTCAGCAGCCAGCGAAGAGTTCCAATACCAATAGTTCCAGTTGCAATCTGATTATATGCCCGTCTCGCCTTTCCTCTGTGCGTCGAGCGTCGGCCAGATCCCCTCGTAACTCCTCGCTGCCTCATTCTTGCCAGACTATGGTGATCCATTTGCTCCTCCGAGGTGTACACGTGCTCCCACAAGGCAGCAACCACGTTCGCCTTGTGATGCATCAATACTCCATCAAGTTTTGCAGAGCCAGCCAATCTGTCCGCCTGTTCATTCCCCATCATACCGACATGCCTCGGAGAAAAGATCCAGGTGATGCTTGCTACCCGTGACCTCCGAAGCGAAGCAAGCCACTCTGCACGAAACCTGCCTGTCCTCACCCTCCTCAGCATGCTTTCTGAGTCTGAGATATATGTATGTATCGTGTTCTCCATCCAGCGGAAAGCTGCACTGACCGCCTCCACCTCCATTTGCTTTTTAATTATATAACCTGCATAGTTGAATACCACTTGAAACAACAATCCAACGATACCTTATTCAAGTCTGTAGGTCATTTCTTAGCTGAGATATTAATGTTTGTGTGTAAATTTATCATTTAATGTAAACGTATAGAAAAAAAAAAAACGATTTTGACCCTTTCACAAAGTGTGACTTTCCTACACACTCACACAACTGTTGGTTACACAAGGGGTCTAACTCAAGGATAGATAACTGCTGCCAGTTTATATATATCCAATCCAACCCTTGGTACGAATACCCCCGTTTAGCCTTCGATTTTTCGACTTGGGTGTGATTGGGGTGTTTATGGTTTATGGTATGACTTGTAGATTGTTTTTCGTACTTTGGACTGCTTGTTGTCAGCATCCCGGCTTCTGATGTGTTGATTGTGTCCATTCCTTTCTTCTTGAGGTTTTACATGTCTGGGCAGAGTAGCACACTTGTTGAGGCCTGGATTAATTGGGTACCCACCCCGTCATATGATGCTGTTTCTTTCAGGGAGTTTTAAGTTGTCGTCTCTCCTGGTGTTCCACCTCCTTCCCCGTCTTGGGTTGTCTTCGAATCTTCTCGGTCTTGATTGATTCCGTGTGTCGTGGCTGGTTCCGACTAGGCCTTTTCGATACCGTCTCTCGAACCATTTTTCTTGGTTTGGGTATCCATTTTCATCCAGTTCTATTTCACTTTCTGATGATTCTTCTTCTGTCTGAGTCTTTGTGTTTTCTGGTTCGGGTGTTTCAGTCTTGGCCTTGAGTAGTTCTAGTTGTTGTCTTTCTTCTAGAATCTGTTTGAGAGTTTCTTCTGTCTTTTCTCTTTCTTCTTGGATTTTTAATAAAGTTTCGTCAGTTTCAGCCTTTATAGCAGCCATTCGTGCGACATGCTGCTCTATCTTCTGCTGGCCTAGTTTCAGTTCGTCCAGGATGCTCTGAACGCCAGTTATCTGTGTTTCTTGCGTCTTGTCTTTTTCTTCCTCCATGTTTTTGAACTGTGTTCTCAGGTCCTTCAGTTGGCCTTCCAGTTGTGCTTTGTCACTTTTGGTGAGTCTGTTGGTCGCCTCGTACTGCCTCCTAGCCTCCTTAGATGGTTGGTTAGACTTGATGGCGATTTTCATGGCTTCCTTTGCTGTCTTGGTGGCAGGGGCAGCCGAGGTACCTGGCGCCATGGTTGCCGAGGCAGTTGGCGAACTTTCTGTTAGTGTTAGGCCTCCTGAAGTCCGAATCGTTCTTTGCATGCTGGCACTGACTGTATGGATGGGGTCCAGAGCAGTATCTACACACCTCCACCTCACTCTTGTAGGTGGTACGAGTGCGCCAACGTTTCTGGCATTTAGAGCACTGCAGCACTCTTGGTATGTAGTGCTCTGGTACTTGGTCTTTCTGATCTCATCTGATGTATTGAGGGATCACTCGGTCCTCTGATGTTACGACGACGACTGTAGAGGAGATGTTGTTCTTTCCGATGATCCTCTCGGCATTGGTGATCTTGAGTTTGTGGTTCTCTTTAGTCAACATCTCCCTGATCTGGTTGTTGGAGAGATGGGTCTTGACTCGTTTCATGACCCATCGTTTGCATGTGCGGTGACGAGTGGCTTCCAATAAGATGCCGTGGTGAAGCTTGATGTCGGCTTTCTCGGCTTGTGAAATCTTCTGTGGTCTTTGAGTTTTTGTTGAGGGAGACCACTACTCCATCGGGTGTCTTGCGCAGCTGGTAGATGCTGTTTCTTCCCAGCTCGTTTTCTAACAGACTGAGTATCTTGTCTGTTGGTAACGCCGACAGTTTAGCTTCCCCCACTTATATATATATACTAGCTGACCCGGCCCGGCTTCGTCCAGGCCCTGGCGGGGATCTATCTATCTATCTATCTATCTATCTATCTATCTATCTATCTATCTATCTATCTATCTATCTATCTATCTATCTATCTATCTATCTATCTATCTATCTATCTATCTATCTATCTATCTATCTATCTAGCTAGCTATCTATCTATCTATCTATCTATCTATCTATCTATTTCTCTCTCTCTCTCTATCTATCTATCTATCTATCTATCTATCTATCTATCTATCTATCTATCTATCTATCTATCTATCTATCTATCTAATCAAGTACCAATAGGACAGAAGTTTGCAGACCACTCATAACCACTGCACCTGAAATCCAAGCCAGACGGGACACTACCACTACACCAAGTCCGTTAAATACTTTCACACAGGAGGGTAATAATTACGAAGATATTTTTCCTATTCTCCCCAGAAAGGAACCAACTCTCAGCAACAACGATGTGCCACCATAACCTCCTGATAGCCACCAACTAGAGGCTCTAGTTGGTAGTCATTACATACCCATGAGACATCATCAGTACCCATTTCATTGTAACTGTCAGAAGTTGGGGTGCCCCACCGGCTATATGAATGTATTATTCACTGGCGAGCAACCCCAAATCGTCAGAAACTGACTAGGGACAAAATCTATATGGCTGAACTACAGATTAAGCCCATGAATATCCAACGTACAGCTCCAAGTGGCGCGTTACAAAATTGAAATGAACTGTGCTGAATATTCGCCAAGGAATAGGAAAGAGAATGTTAGCTAGGATAGATTTTTAAGTCTGAATTAAAGTTTAAGGACAACTATCCTAGTACAGGTTTTTCTCCCTGACTGCTCCTTTCCTTGGTGTGTAAGTGAACCCCCACCAATGTACACAACAACACGTATGCACAATTGGAATTAAACTATAACGAGAGAACTATGAGTTACAATACTACAACATTTATTTACTAATCATAGACATCTGATGGTTTTCAATATGGGGATGATGAAATCATATAACATATTGTGATGAGAAACATTACGTAACTTTACTTGTTACTTTATCTATCTGGAACTGTGGTCCAGATCCCCACTCTCCAGTAGACTCAAAAAAGAGAACAGCTTGCCGGTATTCTGACGATCCTGTCCAGTCCTGACTCTACCTAGTCATAACTCGTTCTTGAGATCTGTAACATAGGTGCTCCTTGTGAGAGCTTGAAAGAAAGTCAAGAATGTGTTATATCTAGTTCTACATCAGCGCAATCCTAATTAAAACATATCATAACACAAACATATACAATGACCAGTCTGGCCAAATTTATCTTCCAGCTCTACTGCGTTCACCATCCTCCTTCTCCCTACTGTCTTTAGTCTGGGACGGGCTTTTCAATTGTCTCACACGCCTGTAATGATTACATTTCTGCCGCCCCATGTCCATGTCGCTAATACAGAAATTCTGTGTCATACAGCCGCTCCGTCCAAAGTTGGGTTAGCAGCTCACAGGGTCGGTAAGGGTATTATAACAATGCCTGATCATCCGGGCTTGCAAGCCGTGACCAGTAGCTGTGCCAGGTTTCCATGCATTACCGTGGACGCACGCCCACAATACACTGAGAAAGTTTAGCACCATATACCCTATACCAATTGTGGGTAATGTCTGTACCATTACACCTCTGCTTCCAACACAATCATTGGCCAATGTGCCAATGCGCAGACAATAGCATAACACTTCATATTGGTAGGTTTGCATATGACAAATCAATATATCAAACATCCAATACACATAAACATATTGATTAAACTAGACATATTATGATACTTTAACATCATAGCATAATGCACTAGTTAGGTTGTATGTATACGAAATGAGACGTATATACACAAAAAGAATATGTACGAAGCATATTCCTAGCATCGTATATTCATATGAAATTACACATACATACATCCAACATATCCAGTAAACATTATATTACTTCAAGATGGACATCTAATGATACTCAACATAATAGCATCAGGCATTATTAATGAGTACTAATATTGTATAGCTACAAAATGAGATATACAACAAGTCTAATTGAAGTGACCACACAGACCAGCCATATTTGCTGAGCTGCCCGGTTTAATCACCACTTAGTTACTGCTGTTGTAAGAATTAAATAAATAGTCAGTTGACTATATTCTGTACAACAAATGCACACACCAAAAAGGAGACTAGTCTAGTTTAGAAAGAAATGGCAAGCATCTGCTACGACACCTCAAGTATATCTAGACAAGACCTGCCTTCCATAAGTTTCTACTTCTCAGAAGAGTAACACTTAAAGCACAATGATATTGAACACACAACTTTAGAAAAAACACTCAAGTAACCTATGACAATGATAGTTCTTGCAATAACCTAGATCAGATATAGACTGAAAGTTCATATGTCTAAAAGACTGTTGCATAGTTACTAAGAAATCCTTCCTAGAAGCCAACATAATAATCATGCATATGACTACAAACATTGAGCTGGCTGCCTACCTGTTCTGAAGTCAGACTTAATCTAAAGGGAAAAAGTCTAGCAGGGGTTTTTATACCTAGCCTAGCAGTAGACACTTATCTCCCCGGAATTCCATTCATAAATTCTTCTTATCTCCCCCTGACGTTAATTGCAATTAACTCCAAGTCTGTCCAGTCATAAAAATTCTTTCTGCATGCACACTAGCCTTCACACCTGTGGGTCTGACCATTATTAGCCCGAGTCTTATCAGTGATTTCACACCTTGCACCTCTGCTTATCAGGTGTCATGCCTGGTCGGTTTTAATTATACAGTCCATGGAGTCTGCCATCCTGTGGGTGTAATTATCAGTTTGACCTGTAACACTTTGAATCTGGACTGGCTGGGTAGTTTGACTGGTGTCAAATTACACTTCTCAGATAGAAAGACATTCCTGGTGGTTTGTTTACTTGCAGGCTTTGCAAGCTTACTCATGGCTAGAGGCTTTTTGTGAATAATCTTACCTCACGACTAGATAGCCGTGGAGTAGCGTGATTAATTCATTCTTTCTCAATTTGGCCTCTCAAATTTGGAGACCGAGAAAAATATTCTGGGATGTTAAGGCGGCATTCCACGACAGTAACCCAGAATGGTTGCACCTCACACGGTATAGCCCAGCTACACTTCGTCAAGCACTTATAATGTCGCTATACCAACAACCAACACAACCTGGTATTTACTAGCAACTTAGCACAAAGCTACACCGGATCTCGGTACAAGAAAGAGCCTCTCCTTGAACGTTTATCTGCATATTTGGTTACTGCTTGATCTAGTAACGTATTAGGTTATAAGCAACTACAAACATTGACTTGTTTTGACTTTATATTAATTGATAGTACTTAGCTGTATAGATTTTATAATACTTTTCATTGTGTTTTTACTGTGAGTGAGGGGGTCTTCACTGTTCTTCCTTCTGCTTACTGTTTAACGTTTTATTTCCCATGTGGGATACTCCGCTTTAAACAGAGACATTGACTTGTATGGTCATTTATTAATTCTTTTGGATAACAGTTGGTTACTTAGCTTGTGAAGTAGTTTTTTTTCCAGGTTAATTATCTGTTGAATGTTCTTTAATTCGTTTTGCTCCGTGTTTGCATTATATTCGTTGGTCTAATTAGTTACATCGTTATAATATTGTCATTTACATATCTATTTGTATTACTGATATTATGTAAGGTAATGTAATTGTGATTTTTTTATGATCTTGTATTTTTGCTTAACTTTGACTAATTTACACTTTCTTCATGGATGAAATGTCTGAGAAGTGGCAACACTGGCTCAATAAGTCAGGAATACGCCTTGGACACTTAAACATTTGCAGCTTATTTAACAAGCTACCAGAGTTATCTTCTATTCTTAATCAAAATTTTCATTTATTCGGCCTTAGTGAAAGTAGACTTAATGATAACATTTCAGATGAGGACATATCTATTAAAGGGTACAAAGTTTTTAGAAGGGATCCCTGTAGGAAACAAGAGACAGGCATAGTAACCTATGTTTCTAATTTACTAAATGCTCACCGTAGGCTAGACTTTGAAACTTGCGAAATAGAATGTATGTGGTTAGAGCTAAAACTTCAAAACCGCACACCCCTGATAATTGGCTACCTCTATCGAAATCCCAGTGCTGGACACGTCTGGTACGAAAACTTCACTACCATATGGATGTGGTTTTCGCTTCCGGGAAGGAAATTATACTACTCGGAGACTTTAACATTGACACCAACAAATCCAACATAATATGGGGAAATATAATTGCATCATACAATTTCCAACAAATAGTACAACAGGCTACTAGAGTAACAAAGTCATCTTCAACAGTTATAGATCACATTTATGTAACTTGCTCAGACAACATCATAGAATGCGCTGTACCCAATTGTGCAATGAGCGATCACTACCCAATATGCTGCACGTGGTCTAAACAAGGAATTAAAACTCCTAAACATAAACACATAAGTGTAAAATATAGAAGTTACAAACATTTCAACCAAAACGCATTTTTACAGGACTTGCTCAGTTCACCTCTAGACAATGTTTGTCAGCTTCCTGACCCGGATGATGCTCTGGAATTCTGGATGAAAACATTTATTGATGTTTTTGATAGACATGTGCCAATCAAAGAAGTTCGAGTAAAACACCACGTCAAGCCACCTTGGATCACCCAGGAAATACTTGAAATTATTAGAGACAGAGATAAAGCACATAAAAAGCGGGATCTCAGCGCATACCGTACTCTTAGAAACAAAGTTCAATATACCATACGACGGGAAAAGAAAAATTACTTTAAGAACTTAGTAATGGATAAAACAAATAGTAAGGATATATGGATGGCAATTAACACCTTGACAAACAAGTATAACTTCCGAAATTCTTTACCATCAAATCATATTACATGCGACCAATTCAGTAATTTTTTTCAAACTGACATAGACCAGTTGAAGGCTTCAATACCGAATTCTCCTTGCAACTTATCTTTACTGTCATCGTTTTGCGAGAATAGATGCTCCGGCGATATTCTTTCCGACATACCGCTAATGACAATCACTGAGGTATTCACTTACCTCAGTAACCTAAAAAACACAACCTCATCTGGGTTAGATGGAATCAGCAACAGGGTTCTCCGTTGTGCTGCGCCAGTGATCTGTATATCACTAACCTATCTATATAATCAGTGTCTCACCAAAGGCCACTTTCCATCAGCTCTCAAAATCGCTAAAGTGTACCCTCTTCTTAAATCTGGTTCATTGGACAATAATCTCCCCGAACAATTACAGACCCATTTCCTTACTATCATCACTATCTAAGCCACTAGAAAAACACATCCATAAAGTAACATTACAGTATTTAGTTCGCAACAAGCTTATTGTTGACAACCACTCAGGATTTCGACCAAAATATTCTTGCCATACGGCCCTAACAAACATGATAGAAAATTGGCACCAGAATATAAACAACAACAGTCTATGTGGAACTGTGTTTATTGATTTCAAGAAAGCATTTGATATGATAGACCATGTTATTTTAATTAAAAAAACTTGAAACAATGAAAATTTGCCCTAATGTAGTCACTCTAATATCATCTTTTCTATCAAACAGAAAGCAAGTAGTATCACATAATAAATGTCTGTCTCATACCACTACCTTCAATATTGGAGTACCGCAAGGCTCTATTCTTGGCCCTCTATTGTTTGCCATATATATTAACGATCTACCTTTGCATCTTTCGTCGTCCTGCGATCTATTTGCAGACGACTGTACAGTGTACACAAATGCTGAAAACTGTATTTTATTGGAGTCGTCTTTACAACAAGAATTAAATAATGTAGTTAGGTGGAGCTATTCAAACCGTATGCAAATTAACATCACTAAAACAAAATCAATGTTACTAACAACCAGACAAAGACTTCAAACTCTAAGCTCACACACATCACTTCAACTTCACATCGATAACATGCCAGTAGAAAGTGTAATTGAGCACAAAACATTAGGCATAATCATTGATAGAAACCTAACCTTTAATTCCCACGTTCAAGCGCTTATTAAACAAACAGCGAAAAAAGTCTACCAACTCGCCAAAATTAAAAACTTCCTTGATGAGGACACAAGGAAACTATTCTATACTTCTCATATACAGACACACTTTGACTACTGCTCTACAATCTGGGACGGTTGTTCTAATTCAAACACCAAGCGACTTTACTCACTCCAGAAACGGGCCATGAGTCTAATTTATAACAAACATTTATCTGACAATCCTAGCCTGTATAAACGCCTTCAGTTACTACCACTTTTCAATAAAGCTAAACTAATTCACAAAATCCTGCATCGGAATGCCCCAAATTACCTTTGGCCATTGTTTAAATATAATGCTAGACACAGTAAACGTTTAAATATATTACACATTCCGAAGCCTAGGATTGACTTATACAAAACAAGCTTAACGTACTCTGCAGCTCAGCTGTGGAACAATCTTCCACAAGAAATCAAAGACATCACCAATCCCTATTCATATAATCGCAAATTACTCGAACACTATCTCAGTACGGATTATCTTCCCCCTTAATAATAGAGATAATAATAATAATAACAAAACCCTAGTATAACAGCCAGTCCCCTTTTGGTAGGCCAGTATATTCCACATGGCTAATAACAAGTGTCAGACCATTATCTAATTTTACCGTGTCGTGTAGTTTTGATGTTCGCATTTTGCCCATGCCTTTATAATGCATATCTTTTATATTGTTGCTGTTCTCTGTTAGCCTTGAATGATGTGTGAATGAAATAATGTATGAAAGAGAGTGATAGAAGGGCAGACCGTTAGACGGGCCTGCGTGCCCAATTCTTAACCCTTTGAAAATAAAGTTTGTTCGTTCGTTCGTTCGTTCGTTCGATCGATCGATCGATCGATCGATCGATCTATCTATCTATCTGTCTGTCTGTCTGTCTGTCTGTCTGTCTGTCTGTCTGTCTGTCTGTCTGTCTGTCTGTCTGTCTGTCTGTCTGTCTGTCTGTCTGTCTGTCTGTCTGTCTGTCTGTCTGTCTGTCTGTCTGTCTGTCTGTCTGTCTGTCTGTCTGTCTGTCTGTCTGTCTGTCTGTCTGTCTGTCTGTCTGTCTGTCTGTCTGTCTGTCTGTCTGTCTGTCTGTCTGTCTGTCTGTCTGTCTGTCTGTCTGTCTGTCTGTCTGTCTGTCTGTCTGTCTGTCTGTCTGTCTGTCTGTCTGTCTGTCTGTCTGTCTGTCTGTCTGTCTGTCTGTCTGTCTGTCTGTCTGTCTGTCTGTCTGTCTGTCTGTCTGTCTGTCTGTCTGTCTGTCTGTCTGTCTGTCTGTCTGTCTGTCTGTCTGTCTGTCTGTCTGTCTGTCTGTCTGTCTGTCTGTCTGTCTGTCTGTCTGTCTGTCTGTCTGTCTGTCTGTCTGTCTGTCTGTCTGTCTGTCTGTCTGTCTGTCTGTCTGTCTGTCTGTCTGTCTGTCTGTCTGTCTGTCTGTCTGTCTGTCTGTCTGTCTGTCTGTCTGTCTGTCTGTCTGTCTGTCTGTCTGTCTGTCTGTCTGTCTGTCTGTCTGTCTGTCTGTCTGTCTGTCTGTCTGTCTGTCTGTCTGTCTGTCTGTCTGTCTGTCTGTCTGTCTGTCTGTCTGTCTGTCTGTCTGTCTGTCTGTCTGTCTGTCTGTCTGTCTGTCTGTCTGTCTGTCTGTCTGTCTGTCTGTCTGTCTGTCTGTCTGTCTGTCTGTCTGTCTGTCTGTCTGTCTGTCTGTCTGTCTGTCTGTCTGTCTGTCTGTCTGTCTGTCTATCTATCTATCTATCTATCTATCTATCTATCTATCTATCTATCTATCTATCTATCTATCTATATCTATTTATCTATCTATAGCTTTTGATTTGATTTGATTTTGCCAGGGGACTTAACCTAAGATATAGCAATGCTACTAAAAGTTATATCCCTTTATAGAATATTTCTTATGTTAAGTCATGTAATTACAAAATGAAATTTTAGTAAGTAAATAGATGATTGCCCCCTTAGAAACTATTACAGTCGGTTGCACAGGAATGAAAGGAAGACGTGTAGAAAATTTCAACTCAATCGGATGGACCGTTCGCGAACGCAGCAAATACATCCCCAACCACAAACATACAGTCTCTTATAACCAGAGAATTCGCCTTACAAAGTTATCAAAAAATACACGACCCCGGTCGTGTAGAGTGATGATAATTTACACATAAATACTACAATGGGTGTTGAATGCAAACATATATTCATTATCATTTCGTCGCTCTGAATAATCCATAAGAATAATAAATGATCATCGCTTGATTATGACAACCGCTATTTTGCCGCCAATAAAATATCCCATTACAGCAGCATAGCATGCGATCTTAATGATTTCAGTTTGGGATGTCCCAGTCGACTTAAGAAGTCGAAAATTTCATAATACGCGTAAAAATCTATGCTCAGTTGAATTATTCATACTAGATAAATTTGCAACGTCTATATAAAGCGACATTTACGAGTCAACCTTTCTTTGAAAGACAGTCTCTTTATCTCGGTAAGAAGAAACATTTGAGAAGCCAAGCTGTATAGATTCGTAGACAATGGAGGGAACTACAATACTCGGTAATCGGTTTCTGTTTTAATGGCGGAATTTAACATCATGCGTAGGCTTACCGTCCCCCATATCGGAGGCACAAAAACAAATAACCGAAGGTCACCTCAAACAAAATTCCGGTAAAAGATGCCACGAAAAAAAAACAACAAACAAATAACACGATGACTCTAGTGTGGCGATATATAGTTATTCTGTCCAATGGGAGGTCACACGTGTCGATATATTATCATTCGGCATGAATCAGTTAATGTGCTTGCGCTAATGACACTTCCGGTGTTGGGGTGGGGGGTTCAATCCCCTACGCCGATCAGCTGAACTTAAATGTTGACTTCTCGTTCAGACAGCAATGGTAAACGACTGAGCGTAAAATGACCTAACATATCATTCTGGGGTGGGGTTTATCGCAAAGTCCTGAACATGCCATGCAAAAATGAATGTTGATTGTGCGAGGTACAGAATGTAACCCTACCTACAGAACTGTGACGGCAAGTTAATCAGGCAGATCTCACTCCTGACGTCATGTTTTCTTGTGAAGTGTTCTCAATGTCAATGGGTCGTTGTGGGTTATAAAGCCAAGGACATTGGTGAGTCATCGAGTGTTTGCTCTTTAGTCAATCCGGCAACACAGGCGATGAGCTTGTATATAGAAGTATCAGCAGCTCTCCTCCTCTTTCTTCCCCTCTCTCCCTCCCTTTCTCTCTGTCGCTCTCTGTCCCTCACTCTCCATCTCTCTCTCCCTCCCTCTCTCTCTCTCTGTCCCTTTCTGTCCCTCTCTCTCCCTAACCTCTCTCCCCCTCTCTCCCTCCCGCTCCCCGCCCTCACTCTCTCTCTGCTTCCTATATCACTCCCTCTCTATCTCCCTCTCCCTCTCTTTCTCACTTTCCTTCCCTTTCTCACTCTCCCCTCCCCCCTCTCTCTCTCTCTCTCTCTCTCTCTCTCTCTCTCTCTCTCTCTCTCTCTCTCTCTCTCTCTCTCTCTCTCTCTCTCTATTAAATGGTCTATCCACCTCACAAGAATGCCGTGTTACCATCTGCCACAGAGAACCGCATTGGAGAAATATAAATTATA
Organism: Cepaea nemoralis; assembly: GCA_014155875.1. NCBI lineage: Eukaryota > Metazoa > Mollusca > Gastropoda > Stylommatophora > Helicidae > Cepaea > Cepaea nemoralis. Next base: position 57,155 of record JACEFZ010008590.1, read on the forward strand.
TATAGCTTACAGAAATGAATACCAACGTAAAGAACATTAGAAAGAGCTTTACTCCCCATCCCCCTCCTAACACTTCACTGAGGTACATTAATGAATAGAAGTAGTTTGCCATAGCTTTCTGGGCGATAAGTCGATGTTTAAATCCAACTTGATGCTGATGTAGAGAATTTACGTCTTACCTAGCCATCAGCACACTGGAAGTTTAATAGCGAGCACTCGAATTCCATCACAGAGTCAGGAAACAAACCCACGACCATCTGATCATGAGGCAGACGGCCCGACCACCTGATTAGGACAGCAGTGGTGACTATTACCAGATACGCATAAAATGTAAATATTGACGAGTCCTAGCATGTCATCCTTATCCGAGGTTCGAGTCCAACACACCTATCCCGAGATCAGTGGAAAGTATGATATCTTTGGGGGTTTCCACAACAGAACAACCCATGGCTGGATGCTAACCCAGTCTTCTCAAATTCAAGGCGAACGCCATACCTCTATGCCACAACCCGAACTATCAGATACACATGTTTACCCGTTCACTCTCTTTGAACTTAAGCGTAGTCCATACAGGTACTACTACTTCTAGCAGTGGACTTATTTTTGCATGTGGATTAGCTTTCCCTATTATAAGCGTCCCTCACCATCTGGCGAACCCACTCCGACTTGTAATTTACGTCCCCTAGTCAAGGACGAGAAGTCAGCATTTTAATCCAACCGAACAATGTAGGGGTTGAACCCGCTACCTCCGTAGCAACACATCGGAAGTTTGAGAGCGGGCGCTCTTCACCACACGGCCATGCCAACCGTAGCTTCATTGATGATCAAGACTCGGTGACTATAGTATGTCCAGAAAAGAATGCCGTCATTCACGATCAATTATTTTGAAAACTGTCTGTTACATCATTATGAAATTTTTCCTACCGTCTTATATTTACCCCCACCCATGAATCTGTCTTTGATAGGTCCAAAAGCAACTTAAATCATCGAAAGCGGCGACATTTCTTTGATGTTTTGCTGAAAAACTAGTGATTTCTCGCTAACAAACTTGTTTTTACAGTAATGAATGCCCCGCCAATTCACATGACGACACAAGGCGTATTCGGATTCGTATGGGAGTGGGTGCAATAAAAGAAGTAGCTTAAAAGTCGACAGGGTCGGCTGCATTGAACAGAGTTTTGATCCCATATGACTCAGTTTCTTTCCGCAGAAAATATCACAGTAAGTGTGTACGTAGATTAAGGTCTGCGATCTGCTCAGACCTTAATCTGTGTCGGACGATTCCAGTAGGTTGATGATTGCTCTCAGTTACATAAAATTCAATCCATCCTTTCTCCAATAGCCCTCTTCCTCTTTCAACACATGGTCCTCACATTTTTTCCAGTAACTTTTATCAATATTTAATAGCGCGGACTGGGTTAGTATCTTGACGTGAGACAATTTGAATTGTAGTATTGGCAGCTGCCACCTGTAATTTAATTTTAGCCCACACAAGTTCTATAGGGTTTAAATGAGAATGATACGGCGGAAGTCTCAAGTGCCACATAGCGTACAGACGTGATGATGATGATGTTATGAAAAATATCGGGAAAAACCGATATGTAAAAACCACGCACTAGAAACAAGTGCGCACCAACGGGAACATGACACTAACGTTGTTTTGACAACAAACAGACTGGAAGGGACATCCGAAGGTGAGGCAGGAATTTGCGAGCGTTATACAATTTATTGTGGCTCGGGGCTGTTAGTATTGATCCATGCATAGAAAAGGATAATAACCAGCTACTAAGCTAACCGAAGCTGATGACGCCATAGATGTAACTAATCGAGGGCAAAATCCCTGGACAAGAATAGAGGCAACAGGGAAGACAGACTGGTGAAGGCAAGAAGAACAGATATAGGAATAAATAAAGACAATGGCGATCAAGTTGGTACATATTGTTGTTTGTCCATCAAGAATGATGATGACCATTCATTTCATCCAGTGGGGTTGAAGGTGTGGAGCCGTGGGTTCTAAGATGGCTGATAAGGCCTATTTTGGCTCGAAATGTTCTTTGACAATGTGGGCAAAGAATGCTTGACGTCTCTGGAGGAGGATTTCCTGCAGTGGTTTTTCTGTCCTGCCTTTTCTTCACAGCTCTTGCAGTCCTGGTTGCCTCACATATGACTGCACCTTTGCGCAATGATGCACGCCACGAATTTCGGTCTCTGGCTGCAGCCTCCCAGGTGTCATGATGAATTCCAAAAGCATTCAGTGAAATTTTCAGAGTGTCTTTAAAACGTTTCCTCTGGCCACCTTGGGAGCGTTTACCACAACGCAGTTCGCTGTAAAAAATTCGTTTAGGGAGCCTGTGATCTGGCATGCGAGTCAAGTGACCAGCCCAGCGAATCTGATTCTTCATCAGTAGAGTGTGGATACTGGGCATGGATGCTCTTTCTAGGACTTCAGTGTCTGGAATCTTGTCTTGCCATTTAATCTTCAGTAGCTTCCTTAGGCTGACTGTGTGGAAGTGGTTTAATTTCCTAGCATGTCGCTGATAAACAGTCCAGGTTTCACAAGCATATAGCAGTGTGGATAATACAACTGCTTTGTAGACTTTTAGCTTTGTTTGCAGGCTTATTCCAGTTCTGTCCCATACATTCTTGTACAGTCTGCCAAAGGCTGCACTGGCCTTGGAGATTCTTGCATTCACTTCGTCATCGATTGTGGCAGCTTGTGACACGGTGCTGCCAAGATAGGTGAATTTGTCCACAACACTTAGTCTATGATAATTCACTTTGATATTCGGCACAGTGTGATTATTCCCTGGAGCTGGCTGGTACATAACTACAGTCTTCTCCAAGTTGATATTGAGCCCAAAGTTGGCACAGGCATGTGAGAAAGCTGAAACATTATGTTGCATGTCCGCCTCTGAGTTGGCGTATAGAGCGCAATCATCAGCAAACAGGAGCTCTCTGACGGTGCCGCTGTCAATTTTGGTTTTAGCTTTCAGCCTTCTGAGATTGAATAACTTTCCATCCATACGGTAGTTGATGTCTATTCCAATGTCATCGTTCTCGAAGGCATTCATCAACATGGCTGAAAACATGAGGCTGAACAGTGTTGGTACCAGGACACATCCTTGCTTCACTCCATTGGTGACAGGAAAGGGTTCAGACAGTTCACCATTTTCCTGTACTCTTGCCTGCATGCCGTCATGAAATAGCCGCACTATTTGGACAAACTTTCGTGGACAGCCATATTTTGCCATAATCTTCCACAGTCCTTCTCTGCTGACTGTATCAAAAGCCTTGGTAAGGTCAATGAAAGTGGAGAACATTTCGCAGTTCTGTTCCTGACATTTCTCTTGCAGCTGCCTTGCAGCGAAAATCATGTCAACAGTTCCACGTTCTTTTCTGAAGCCACATTGACTCTCAGGAAGAAGACCTTGATCGAGATGGGCTGTGAGGCGATTGAGAAGAATTCTGGCGAGTATCTTCCCTGCAATTGAAAGCAAGGAGATGCCTCGGTGGTTGTCACAGGATTGGCGGTTTCCTTTACGTTTGTAAAGGTGGACTATTGACGCGTCCTTAAAATCTTGTGGCATGGTCTCATTCATCCATATGTTTGTGAAGACTTGGTGAAGCTGCTCTGTTAGGACCGGCCCACCTGCCTTGTATATCTCAGCTGGGATGGAGTCAGGACCAGGTGCCTTGCCGCTGGAGAGTTGCTGGATGGCTTTGTTTATTTCCACTATGGTTGGCAGGTCATCAAGTGTCTCATTGGTGGGAACTTGAGGAAGGCAGTTGATGGTTTCATCATCGAAGAAGGAAGTTGCATTTAAGATTTTGCTGAAATGCTCTGCCCAGCGTTGGAGGATTTCTTTCTTATCGGTGACCAATGTTCCCCCGTCTGCACTGAGGAGGGGAACTATGCCTGGTGATGAAGGACCATAGACCGCTTTCAGTGAGTCGTAGAAGTTTTTCATATCATGTCTGTCAGCAAAGCCCTGAATTTCATCAGCTTTGCTGCTCAGCCAGGAGTCCCGCATGTGCCGAAGTTTCTGCTGCACTACTCTCTGAATGTTCTTGAAAGCATCTTTTTTTTTTATGTTGACTTTGGGTCATTCAAATGTGCCTTGAGGAGAAGATGTTTCTCGGCCAGCAATTGGTTGAAGTCTTCGGAATTTTCATCAAACCAGTCTTTATGCTTTCGGGGGGCTGAACCCAGGATTTCCATAGCAGTGTTGTAAATTGTGTCCTTTAGGGCTCTCCATTCTGTTTCTGTATCCTGTTTAGCTTCAGCATTGGGCTTGAGGCGGTCTTCCAGCATATTTTCAAACGACTGCTGCGTTTTCTTGCTGTTTAGGCGGGTGACATTTAGCTTTGTTTGCATTTTCGCCCCTTGAGGACGCCGTGGTGGCCTGATGTGGATGTTCATTTTCGAGACAATGAGACGATGGTCTGTCCAACATTCGGCACCACACATGGATTTTGTCACTCGAACGTCTTGTCTGTCACTCCTCCTGACGATGACATAGTCAATGAGGTGCCAGTGTTTCGAGCGAGGGTGCATCCACGATGTCCTATTTCTCATGGGGAGACGGAAAATTGTGTTCGTAATCAGGAGATCATGTTCGGCACATGTCTGAAGGAGGCGGAGTCCATTGCTGTTACAATTTCCGACTCCATGCTTTCCAATAATGCCACTCCAAGAGGTGGTGTCCGTGCCTACTCTGGCATTGAAATCCCCAAGGAGTATAAGTTTGTCTCCTTTGGGAACAGATGTTAATACATTGTGCAGGTCCTCATAGAACTTGTTCTTGACATCATATTCGTTGGTCATAGTTGGTGCGTAGACACTCACAATGGTTGCGTGCTTCCTTCCATTCAGCAGAGGCAACTTCATGGTCATGAGCCTGTCGTTTATAGCCTTTGGAAATCCAGCTAATTTGCCGACCAGGGCCGACTTAATGGCAAATCCCACACCGGATTGGCGCCTTTCCTCGCTTTTCCTTCCACTCCAGAAAAATGTGTAGCCGGCACCAATTTCACAGATTTGGCCTTCCTCTGCAAGTCGTGTCTCGCTCAAGGCTGCAATGTCGATGTTGTACCTGCCCAGCTCTCTCCCAATCAGTGCTGTTCGTCTCTCTGGACCCGACGCGCCGTCTCTGTCAAGTAGGGTGCGTACATTCCAAGTTCCAATTGTTAAGGGAATATGGTTTACTCTTTTAGCTTTGCTTGTTTTATCTTTCTTTGTATGTCGACCGCAGTTAGGGTACCCACCAACCGCGGCTAGCTGGTTAGGTAGTGATGAAGCAGACAATGTTTAGGGCACCTTTTCTAGCCCCTTCCTCATGCTATGGAGGTGAGCAGTGTGTTCCTATAGAGGGCTGCTCAGTCGCTCAGGGGGCTGCCGAATCCCACTGCTGCTCCGGTCAGTAGAAGACGACCATATGGCCTGAGCCGCCTGTGTGCAGGTCTGCGACTACGGCTGCCAGCGTACCCACGCCTGCCGCTTTGCCGCTCGCCCATCGCCACAGGGCTTGAAGGTGATATGTGACGTTGGATGAAGAATGACTTGCGCGATGACTTGGATTAAAGTGAGGAAGAGTTGCGCAATTCGTCGACCTCACTCTCTCGCCTGAGTCCATCTGAGTCCAGTGGCAAGACAAGTCGAGACGATTGGAGACGAATACAGGTGCAGTGGATGACCAGGGCGCTCTGCGTGCCTTGCCGTGCTCATTACGTTCCACAACGCTTTGCAGGTAAACGCCGTCTTGCCCGTTGAATCAGGAATGATTTCTTCCGCGCAGTCTGCCGAATCCTGTCTTCACATGCTGGGTAGGCATACCCTAGTTTACCTCTTGGTTTGACACCAAATCGGATACCCATGCCTGGTTTAGCCAGCCTCTCACAGCTGGTGCCCGGGGGGGGGGTGGCCGCTGTCGCATGCTGACAGCTACTAGGAGCCACAGGCACGAGCTGGGTGTCAGACTTGGACCAGTGGGGGATGGGTCCTGAAAGGACATGAGAGCCATCCTTACCAAAGGTGCTACCAATGCCTGACACCCCGTACCCCCTCCCTCCCCCTACCACCCTGGTACATATTAGTTATGTAAATACGTATCTAATTGTGTTCGCAATCATAATTTAGATGCTAACCAGATAATACCTACATCTACATTTATACGCTGTATAATAAACAGCATTTGAACTGTGTTCAGCCAAGAGTCGGAATTACTTATTAACGTTTCTTCGTTGCGGCTCCAGTTCACTGTCGTTGTTGCTGTTAGAATTGAGCCAAACATTATTAGTTGACCAGCTGTTGGATTTTTCACACAGTATATTTACCATGATCGAGAAATCAGCAGTATTCTGGCATCAAGCACCTATGGCCATGCTCTTCTATCAACTTGTCGATTTGATATTTCTTTCTTTTTTGTGCCTGTTTTACAAGGCACAACAACTGTAGCTTGAAATATGTTTCTGGAAATGGTATATTTTCCCTTCGGAGCCATATCTTTATTGCTTCCTTTGTGTTCGATGCCGTAGGTATTTTGTCTTCTTGGGCAACAACATTATGATATGATGCATTATCCATGATTAGACAAGACGGTTTATCAAGGGATGGAAGTACTGTATTCTCGAGCCAATCTCTAAATACATTACCATTCATCTCATTATGATAATCTCTATTGTCTGTATGCTTTGATACGAACACGAGCCCAGCATTCTATAGTAAGCCATTATGAGTACTACCAGCATAGGCTATGACCAAATGCTGTCCTTTACTACTGGGCACATAACGCTTTATCTTTCCATCCATTGATTGCCATTCCTTTTCACTTGTGTGGTGCGCATTGATCCACGTCTCATCCAAATACACTATGTCATTTTCTTTGCGCATTTTCCTTATTTCACGTAGGTATCTGCTTCTCATGGCTCCTAAATGCGGTTACTCGCAAAGGATATTTCTACCTCCCTTGTACTTTCTAAACGTGAAGCCTAATGTCCTTATAATTTTCCACAAAGTTATTTTGGATAGCTCTATGTTATTGTTCTTTCTCAACAAAACCCTCAGTTTTCTTACAGTCACTGTTTCTTTGCATTCATCATTTTTATAATAACTCGCCTGATGACATCCTTGTCAAAGCTGTCTACAATTGCCTTTCTACCTACCGTTTGCTTATCGCGTGTTGGTTTCATTCCAGATTCTTGCACCCATCGACGAAATGACCGTTTATTCAAACCCAATGCATGCACTGTTCTTTTTTCGGGATTTGTAACAGTATGAAACAGTTTCCTGCGATCAGCTTCTTGACAAAAATATGTGTAGAACTTCATAGTGATGCTTTGAAGTGTACACAATTTCACTTTTAATACTGTTGAACAATATTCACACATTCAAATGTTAGCCATTAATATTATATTAATGGTAAGATTTATTTATATAATCACGTTTCATGAAAGAACCAACATCGGAGACACCTCTGAACAATCCCATATAAATGCGCGCAGTTTGTGCCAAAACGAAAACCGTGAGACAATTTCAAAAAAAGCTCGGATGTGTCTTGGTGAAGCTGTAATACTTTTAACATGATGGACTTAATCTCTGAGCCGTAAATTATATACCGCACATAAACAAACATTGAAATCTGCCGTACAATCTCCAGAACAAAAACTTTTTTGTTGGGTGGACATAGTGATAAGGTTATATGCTAAATCTCATCATTTTCCCTCAGTTGGTTACTGAGATATTAAATTTTATATTGGGGCAAAAAAAAAGTAAACACACTTTATTATTATATGACCTCCACGGCTTAAGCACTGACGTCATATTCATTCACAAACACGCTACTTACCTGAGCTTCTGACGGTATTGACCTTTGACCATACATCCGGTTCACACAATCCACTCATAGTCGTCTAACGCGCGTCAGTCGCTCCCAGCTAGAATTCAGATATTGTCATGTAGTGTGTTTCATGTAGTTTTGTATCGGTTTGTGTTTGTTTGTTCTGTGCTGACGAAAGCTTTGGCCGCAACGTCCAGTTTGTTTCTTGTAATCGTGTTTCAGTAAAGCTCACAATCTACTTCTTGTTTTTTGGTGATTCCATTCATTACATTCTGAATGAGCTAAGCTTCGTATCCGCCCGTACTTGTGTATCAGGCTTTACCCTAATCATCCGCTTTCTTGTGAAATACAGGAAGGACAGCTGGCCTAGATACAAACACACACATCTCGCTTCCGTTTAAAGTAGTCAATCCCGCGTGTTCATGAAACCTCTTGAACGCACTTATAAATTACATCTGTGTGGAGATTCAGCATTCAGTTCTGCTTCAAAGGGCAATATAAACTAGACTTACGTTGACCGAATTAAGGAAGCGACAACTACAGGGACGATTTGTTATTGTGTAAAGATTTACGCTAACATCGTGCGGGTGCGGATTTTCGTGTACATTCAGGTATTTAAATAAGGCTTTGTGTATGGCATTGTGCGTGGATGTGTACATGTACCCAGGGTCGGCTGATCGTCGTAGCAAACACGTTCCTTCGCGAAAGAGGTGCAGTTGTTTACATTGACAATTTAGAAATCTCAGTACGTCTATATGCTTATGTCCGCGCTTTTGACTCAGAGGTCACAATCTCCACATAACGGGTCGAAAGTCAGGGAGACAATGAATAGTAACACTGTAACACACCATGCATGTCACGAGAAGCCACTAAGGAGGGTTGGTGTGGCATTGGTAACCTTATCCCGCAGAAAACGATCTGCTAAATTCAAGCAACGATGAACATGTCCACAGTGCACTGGCATCATTTCTTTGAGGAATATGCTTCACTGGGAGATGTGAACAATATAAACTGACACAAAGTAATGCGGCTGTACACAACACAATTACGGAACACATAGGACTTTGCGGCCACTAACCTTCATCAGCAATACTACAATTGTATGGAGGTGATGGAGCGACTAGTACATTCCGAGAGAGGAGGAGGTGGGGGGGGGGGGGGGGCGCCACGCTGGATAGAATACATATTGAAAACAACTTGTAATAGAGTAGTAGTAGTAGTAGTAGTAGTAGTAGTAGTAGTAGTAGTAGTAGTAGTAGTAGTAGTAGTAGTAGTAGTAGTAGTAGTAATAGTAGTAGTAGTAGTAGTAGTAGTAGTAGTAGTAGTAGTAGTAGTAGTAGTAGTAGTAGTAGTAGTAGTAGTAGTAGTAGTAGTAGTAGTAGTAGTAGTAGTAGTAGTAGTAGTAGTAGTAGTAGTAGTAGTAGTAGTAGTAGTAGTAGTAGTAGTAGTAGTAGTAGTAGTAGTAGTAGTAGTAGTAGTAGTAGTAGTAGTAGTAGTAGTAGTAGTAGTAGTAGTAGTAGTAGTAGTAGTAGTAGTAGTAGTAGTAGTAGTAGTAGTAGTAGTAGTAGTAGTAGTAGTAGTAGTAGTAGTAGTAGTAGTAGTAGTAGTAGTAGTAGTAGTAGTAGTAGTAGTAGTAGTAGTAGTAGTAGTAGTAGTAGTAGTAGTAGTAGTAGTAGTAGTAGTAGTAGTAGTAGTAGTAGTAGTAGTAGTAGTAGTAGTAGTAGTAGTAGTAGTAGTAGTAGTAGTAGTAGTAGTAGTAGTAGTAGTAGTAGTAGTAGTAGTAGTAGTAGTAGTAGTAGTAGTAGTAGTAGTAGTAGTAGTAGTAGTAGTAGTAGTAGTAGTAGTAGTAGTAGTAGTAGTAGTAGTAGTAGTAGTAGTAGTAGTAGTAGTAGTAGTAGTAGTAGTAGTAGTAGTAGTAGTAGTAGTAGTAGTAGTAGTAGTAGTAGTAGTAGTAGTAGTAGTAGTAGTAGTAGTAGTAGTAGTAGTAGTAGTAGTAGTAGTAGTAGTAGTAGTAGTAGTAGTAGTAGTAGTAGTAGTAGTAGTAGTAGTAGTAGTAGTAGTAGTAGTAGTAGTAGTAGTAGTAGTAGTAGTAGTAGTAGTAGTAGTAGTAGTAGTAGTAGTAGTAGTAGTAGTAGTAGTAGTAGTAGTAGTAGTAGTAGTAGTAGTAGTAGTAGTAGTAGTAGTAGTAGTAGTAGTAGTAGTAGTAGTAGTAGTAGTAGTAGTAGTAGTAGTAGTAGTAGTAGTAGTAGTAGTAGTAGTAGTAGTAGTAGTAGTAGTAGTAGTAGTAGTAGTAGTAGTAGTAGTAGTAGTAGTAGTAGTAGTAGTAGTAGTAGTAGTAGTAGTAGTAGTAGTAGTAGTAGTAGTAGTAGTAGTAGTAGTAGTAGTAGTAGTAGTAGTAGTAGTAGTAGTAGTAGTAGTAGTAGTAGTAGTAGTAGTAGTAGTAGTAGTAGAGTTAGTCATAGTAGTAGTAGTAGTAGTAGTAGTAGTAGTAGTAGTAGTAGTAGTAGTAGTAGTAGTAGTAGTAGTAGTAGTAGTAGTAGTAGTAGTAGTAGTAGTAGTAGTAGTAGTAGTAGTAGTAGTAGTAGTAGTAGTAGTAGTAGTAGTAGTAGTAGTAGTAGTAGTAGTAGTAGTAGTAGTAGTAGTAGTAGTAGTAGTAGTAGTAGTAGTAGTAGTAGTAGTAGTAGTAGTAGTAGTAGTAGTAGTAGTAGTAGTAGTAGTAGTAGTAGTAGTAGTAGTAGTAGTAGTAGTAGTAGTAGTAGTAGTAGTAGTAGAGTTAGTAGTAGTAGTAGTAGTAGTAGTAGTAGTAGTAGTAGTAGTAGTAGTAGTAGTAGTAGTAGTAGTAGGAGTAGCCATCATCTTCAACAGCCAGCGTAGAGTTCCAACACTATTGGTTCATGATACAATCTGATTATATGTCCGTCTTGCTTTAGCTCTCAGTGACGACTGTCTATCACAGTGGTTCTCAACCGGTGGGGATTCCCCCCCCCCCCCCCCATGGGGAATTTTAGGGTTTCCGGGGGGGGGGGGGGGAATTAAGATTATTTCAAGATCGCAGTAATACAAGAACCAGTTACTTGATATTGTTTTTCCCTCTAAATTTTACGGTTCTGTACTTCTCGCGCTAATGAAATTCGTTTTACAACGTAAGTAGACCCGCAAATCACGTTTTATGTAGATGTCTAGACTTGTTCTAGTATGTGTTATTAAATATAAGGGTGGGGGGATTTATAGGGGGAAATTCGAAAAGGGGAGGGGGGGGGGGAATGACGTTCTGAACGTATGGTAAAGGGGGCATGGACCAAAAAAGTTTGAGAACCACTGATCTATCAGACCCTCTGACCACCCCAATGAGGCAAAGGAAGACAGAGAGAGTAATGATACTTGGTGGATTAAGACGGCGGCCCAGGGACATGTCAGCAGAAGAATGGATCCAGGACACCAGGGGTAAGGTCTGTGGACAGATTCTGGTGTACTTTAAAGCTAGGATCCTAGATACATTTAAAAAAAAAATCTGCCCTCGTTGTGGATTCGAACTCAAGACCACCTGCAGACAGGTGAGTGTCTAGCCGCTACACCACTGTTACTCCCATTTTCTTCTTCGGTGACTGGGGCATTCCAATTCCAATTCCAATTTTCAAAAACAAAAATTCCAAATTCAGCCTCGTCTAACCTGCTTCATCAGCTGTGGTTATTGTTGAGGTCCGTGGTTGGGTGGATTGTTGGTCCTAATTCCTACTGGTTTTTATTTGTTCCGCTCTGTTCGTCGGATAGATTTGTTTTGTGCTGGTCCTGGTAAAGACCGGTCCTTGGTTGGGCCTACTGGGGCCCTCATTCTCTCGTTTGTTGGCTTCTTTTCTCTGTTAGCACTGCTAAGTGCTTGTCGCTTCTTGTGTTATTCTCATCGGGGCTAGTCCCGGTCATGTCCAGTCCTCATAAGGACTTGATGTAGGCAAGGGCAGAGCATTCAATTACAAGTCTCAAGTTGTCCCCCGGTCAGCGGTACGAACTCCTTTACGCTTGTGAGTTTTGCCGTTTTTCTTCATCGCGTGTGGGTGTGGTGTGGCAACAAGATGACCAGGTCTTCCTGTCCTCCTAGTTCAGGTGCTCTACCGGAAGAGCCAACCCACCTTCCTGCCAATCACCCCGCCAGCTTTTTTTTATTTTTTTAATTTTAAATTTTTTTTTTAAATTTGTAATTTTTTTTTTTAAACATATAAACATGCACAAATACAAACAAACACATATATACATATATACAGTGTGGGGAGGTTATACGGTTTTCCCTGTTTTGCATAGGAACTGTCTGACCAGTCGCTGTGCTTCCGGGTTGCTGTTTATGTGCAGGCACTGGGAGTGATGTCATTGGGTTCCCAGTTTTGACGAAGTGATCTCTCAGGTCCCTTCGCTCTCTATTGTACTTTTCGCATACTAGTAAGTTGTTTTCTCGGCACCCTCTGCAGTATGGGCTTTCTCTTGTGTCTTTCAAATTGCCTAATCTGATTCTCCACAGCTGTCTGTTTGCCGGTGCTTTCATGTTGGTCTTGACTTGTGGCTTGAATCTGGGTTCACCCAATACTTGGTAGGCATGACGGCCTTTATCGCGGTCTCGCCACTGTTGCCTCCATTCCTTGAGAATGTAGTTTTTGACTATATTCTTCCCTTCTACTTTACCTAGGCCTGTGCAGATTTGATTAGTGCTGGTTATTCCCCGTTTCGCCGCTCTGTCTGCCTGTTCGTTTCCCGGGATACCCCTGTGTGCTGGTATCCATCCGATGGTGACTTGGCAACCCATGTACCTGAGGTTAGTGGCTGTCGCTAGTATCTCCTCGTTTATGTCGGGTCTGTTGCCTCTATTGAAGTTCCCGAGCGTTTGTACTGATGACAAGGAGTCTGTTAATATACACAGTCTCAGTGGTGGATTTTCGGCTGCGATCTCCAGACCTTTCATTATGGCAACCAGTTCGGCCGTGCATACTGCTGTCTGGTCTGTTAGCTTGAACTGTCTCTTCAGCTTCCAGTCTGGGACCACTACTCCTGCTCCTACCTCTCCCTGTTCGTTTCTTGTTCCCGTCTGTGTATATTATGAGGTTGTCCTGATTGATTTCTTGTATATATTCCTCGGCCGCGTCTCTTGCATCTGTGTCCTCCGTGTCCTTGGTGATGGACTTTGCTAGACTACAGTCAGTGAATGGGACTGTTAGTTCCCATGGTGGGATTGTTGGCTTGAACCGTCTTGTCTGTTTCAGGGTCTCTGCTAGCTCAGTTTCTTCCTTCATCTTCTCTGCTGCTTCCCATCCTGCCGATCTTTGCAGTTTTACTATTGGGATGCCACCCCCCCCCCCCTTTTTTTGCTGTTGTTGTCGGGGCATTGGGGCATTGTCCATGTTTCACACTTATATGCTGCCACAGGAAAAAAATGCAAACGTGAGAAAAATAGTATTGGTCATTCATGACGAAGTAAACAATCTGTTTTCATCACGTGACACTCATAAAGTGCGTGTCAAAACATCACCAAACCCGTTCTCTTCCATGATTTGAAATGAACCAGTGAATGTATTCGCTTGATTTCCTGTCCGGGTCAACTGCCAGGTTTAATTGATACCCTTAACTTTCCAGATCATCTTCTTTGCGATAAAGACAAGATTTGAGGCTAACAACCGCCTCGGCGAATGACCGCTGTTCCGCAATAACGCCTGAAATAGTTCAACCTTCAGGTAAACATTGCCCGAAGAGATGTTACAACTTTAGTTATTTATTACAGTTGAAGGCCCGTTGTGTTTGGAGTCCAAAGTTTTTTACTGTTTGAAAACGCCGGCAACCATTAACGCTTGGTGCGTAGGAGAGGATGGTTTTCCCACGACAAACACACGTCTCACCCAGTCGGGGTTGAGAATCCCTATCTCGGTGAGATCATAATTGAGTAAATAGTGTGAGATCATTCAAGAAGGAAATCGGGGATTTTGAACTTCCGTACTGCAGAACAGTTCCTGGAATATCGCGAACCTAAGACGAAGAAAAATACATTCTACAAGATATGAAGATTTTAAAAAAAAGCAGGCCCATAAATAGTGTCAAGAATTGAGTAAACAGCCTAGAGCAGTGTTTCCCAACCTTTTTTGTGCCATGCCCCACTTAAGCCTTTCTAAAATTCATATTGCCCCGCCCCACGCCCCCCTCCCCCGCCCCACGCGCCCCCCCCCCCCAACATATACATTATTTTTAATATTCAAAAATTGAAATGTTCACTAAAGAAACTTGAATGATAGGTTTTAGGAAGAAATCACTAGGAAATTATTGAGCAAACACAGTAAGTACATTTTCAAAACATATAATGGAGAACTGAAATTCAAGTACAAAATAATTTTAATGAAAGATTTTTCTATATTATTTTAATTATTAGTAATTATTTATTATTTAAATTTAGTGAGATCCTTGCGCTTGATGCTTGCTGCAAAGAGATCTTATGTCAGGTTCCAATTTAGTTAACTTCAGTCTCAAGTCTCCCCGTTTTGTTATATTCAGCCGATGTCTTCCATTTCGAATTGCCCCCCCCCCCCCCCCCTTAACAGTCAAATTGCCCCCCCTGTGGGGCGTGGGCCCCACGTTGGGAAACACTGGCCTAGAGGGAGAGCCGGCTTTCCTGCGGTGTGTTCAGGAATGAGGCTTAATCTCCGGGCTGGGTCCGAAAGAGGCAGCATGACGGCGAAAGAGGCAGCATGGCGGCAAATGCGTCTATCGTGATATAACGAACAGCAGGTCGGGATGCGGTGATAGAGACCAACCGGTCAGCTTTCTCCCGACCAAGTCCAAATGTGGAATGGGAAGCAAGTAGATCCCGATGCACCGAATGCATTACGTCCGCTCTGCAGGGTAAGATGCCTGTTGGGTAAGCGCACATAGCAGCGCATTTGTTGGAGGACTACAATCAGCGGTGAACATGTTTTGAAGCTGACATACATATTTCGAATGTACGACAGGATAAAGACATATGGGAGTCATGATAATGAGGGCCTCCCTACCCTACCCCGAGCTATGATAGGAAGAAGATAGAGAGATCGACATGCTTATGGAAGAAAAGCGTCTATTTGATCATTATTGTGCTTACTCCGTGGTGGAGCTGAGTGTAGGGTCAGCTAGTCCTAAACAGAAACATATAGTACACACCAACCCCACACCACGGTTGTAGCTAAATATTGGGTCAGGTAGTCCTGGACGAGAAACATATAGCACACACCCACACCATGTTGTAGCTAAATGTTGGGTCAGGTAGTCCTGGACAGAAACATATAGTACACACCCGCACCATGGTGTAGCTAAATGTTGGGTCAGGTAGTCCTGGACAGAAACATATAGTACACACCTACACCACACCACGGTGTAGCTAAATATTGGGTCAGGTAGTCCTGGAGAGAAACATATAGCACACACCTACACCATGTTGTAGCTAAATGTTGGGTCAGGTAGTCTGGACAGAAACATATAGCACACACCCACACCACGTGTGTAGCTAAAATATTGGGTCAGGTAGTCCTGGAGAGAAACATATAGCACACACCTACACCATGTTGTAGCTAAATGTTGGGTCAGGTAGTCCTGGACAGAAACATATAGCACACACCCACACCACGGTGTAGCTAAATATTGGGTCAGGTAGTCCTGGAGAGAAACATATAGCACACACCTACACCATGTTGTAGCTAAATGTTGGGTCAGGTAGTCCTGGACAGAAACATATAGTACACACCCACACCATGTTGTAGCTAAATGTTGGGTCAGGTAGTCCTGGACAGAAACATATAGTACACACCTACACCATGTTGTAGCTAAATGTTGGGTCAGGTAGTCCTGGACAGAAACATATAGTACACACCTACACCAGGAGCAAAAGCCTTTGCCCCGTTGGAATTACAAACGAGCAGATTGGGACAGATTTGCCATACTAACAGACAAATATTGTGAAAACGTAAATACACGATATGGCAACATGAAGCAAATGGTGGAAAGTCTAAACAGAGCAATAATACAGACGGCCACTGAGTCTATTCCAAGAGGAGCAAGGAAAAATTACAACCATACTGGACTGAAGAACTACAATTTTTGGAGGACAAAGTTGAAGATGCTAGGAGACCGCAGAGAGAGAACAAACAACTGAAGCGAACATCTCTCTCAAAGCCATCTCAGCAAATATAAAAGAACAGTAAATCAAACAACAAGAGATTGTTGGAGGAAAAAACAGAAAACCTGAATTTTGACAGGGATGGAAACAACTATGGAAACTAGTGAAAGCCATGAACAATGAAGGACCTAGAAACAAACAAATACAATTAAACAAGGAAATGCCTTGCTTACAGGAAAAAAAGGCTGCAAATGCACTAATGGAACACTATGCAGTGCAAACCACATTGATATTACAGCCGAACAGAAGAAAGCAATCAAAGACAAACAGATACATCATAGATATACAGAGACAGCAGCAGAATATATGATGGCAAATCTAACAATGGAAGAAATGGAACAGGCAATGAATACCCTAAAAAAGAAGACATCACCAGGAAAGGATGGAATCACAAATGAAATGCTAATAGGACTAGGCACTAAGGCAAAAAAAGAAACTACTAGCAGTCCTAAATTACAGCTGGAAGAGGGGAATAGTCCCACAGGCATGGAAGGAAGCTATACTAATACCAGTCCCAAAGAAAGGAAAAGACCTGGAAGAACCAAATGGCTATCGACCTATCAGTCTTCTTAGCAATGTGGCATTGGAAGAAAATTAATCAGAAAGGAACTGAAGCATATAGCTCAATAGAGGATGCCTTCCAAGAGAAAAAGCACACACTAGCAGTCTGGATAGATTTAGAAAAAGCATTTGATAAAGTATGGAAGGAAGGACTGAAAGTAAACTGCAAAAAATGCATGTTTGCGGGGAAATGTACAAATGGATCAGCCACTACCTTGAGAACAGAACTGCCAGGACAAAAGTACAAGGACAAACCAGCAAAATGATGCTGTTGGAGCAAGGTGTCCCCCAAGGAGGAGTTCTTTCACCAACATTATTCTAGCATATATAAACGACATCACGGAAAATTTTCCAGCCAGAGTACACACATCATCCTTTGCAGATGACCTAGCCATATGGACATCTGAAGAATATATTAGTACAGCTAACAGCAGAATACAGCAAAGCCCTATTAGCGCTAGAGGACTGGTCAAAATCATGGCTAGTGAAGATAAGTGAGGAGAAAACAACATGCACAGTGTTCTCCCTCTCAACTAAAACTCAGCAACCTAAGCTGGTATTGAATGGAAAAATATTGCGCCATGAAGAAAATCCAAACTATCTAGGAGTCACCTTGATCGTCGCCTGACATGGAAGACACAGGTTGAGAAAAATCGAACAAGAGCAAGGCAAAGAAAGGCAATCATGAAAAAGCTTGTTGGTACAACATGGGGAGCAGATGAGAAAGTTCTCAAGAAGTTATATACTGGACGGGTGAGGCCAGTACTGGAATATGGCATTTGCAGCTTGGGCAACAGCAGCTAAGTCAAACTTTAACAAAATAAGTAGAGTCCCAAAATCAAGGAATGCGAATCATAACTGGAAGCCTGAAGACAACGCCTATTAATGAATTAGAAAAGATCACTTGTTTACAACCAATGCAGGATAGAAGAGATAGCAGAGCCCAGCAACAAGCAGAAAAATTTAGAAGATTGACAGACCACCCTATGTACAACAGATTTAATGGTTTTGGAAAGGGAAAGACTGAAGCGTAGCAACTTTGTAGAAACTGCAAAACGAAGGATTAGGTCAGATCCTATTCTTAACATATCAACAGTCAAGCACATACACAATGCACACAAGTTTCCCAGCTTGGAGACAGCAGCAACTGCCTGAGATGATAGAAAAACATTCCTGGTATTGAGAAAAAGAACACTCAGCATGAACCGAAAGAAGAGAAATAACCCTAACTACATAAAAGAACATTACCCAAGCAGGAATTGGACCCATGCATATACAGATGGATCAGCCAAAAATTCAATAGAGAATGGAGGAGGAGGAATTCTCCTAAATTTTAAAAATGGAGCGAAATAAACACATTCAATGGCAACTGGAAAATTTTCAAGTAACTTCAAAGCGGAGGTAGAGGCTCTGAAAACTGCAGCAGAAATGCTCCTGATGGAGGAAAATAAAGAGAAGCAAATAGCTATCTTCACAGATGCAAAGTCAGCTGTCTCAATACTGAAGAGCAATAACAGCACAGAACTAACTGACCTAAGAGCAGCACTCCATGGTCTATGCCAGAAATCCAAAAGAGTCGTAATACAGTGGATCCCATCACATTGCAGTATACCTGGAAACGAAGAGGCTGACAGACTGGCAAAAGAGGGTGGACGACTACCACAGCCTGACATAGACATAACCTATAATGAGGCAAAGAGGTTGATAAAAAGCACTTATAGAACCAAATGGGAATCAGAGCATCCAGGCCATCAGAAGGATGATGCATATTACAAACTCGACCGAAGAGAACAAGTAGCAATCTTCAGACTCCGCACAGGACATAACAGGCTGAAATACCACTTGTTCAATAAACTAAAGATAGGAGATACCGATGAATGTAATTGTAGAACTGGAAAAATGACAGCAAAACATTTGCTGCAGGATTGCCCAACGTATGCAGAACAGAGAAAGATATTTTGGCCCACACCTGCTTCATTTGAGGACAAGCTCTATGGAGATATCAAACAAGCTTAAAGTTGACCGCAGATTACTTTAACTATATACAGGTTGACATTTAAAGGTGCATGAAAACCCAGAGGCATGAAATGGAATATTGCTTGGATAGCAAATCCATTACGTGGAAAGTCCAAATCAAAAGCCCATTGTGTGGGCTTCATAAAAGGTGGAAAGTGTCCTAGTGCACGAAATGGAATATTGCTTGGATAGCAAATCCATTACGTGGAAAGTCTGAATCAAAAGCCCACTGTGTGGGCTTCATAAAAGGTGGAAAAGTGTCCTAGTGGCACGAAATGGAATATTGCTTGGCTAGCAAATCCATTACATGGAAAGTCCGAATCGAAAGCTCACTGTGTGGATGTCATCTGCAGACTGCATACTTCTGGTTTCCGGAAGAACAGCCTATGGTGAACGGAAGGCCCAATATACGGAAGTGAGGCTAAGCAGCCATGTGCAGGACGTGACGATTCCTTGGGTGAGCCCAGTACCAGAGCGCTATGTATCGGCTCTGCAAGTATGGAAGCCTCCTTGGTCTGCCCCTGCCTTCCCTTGAGGGCTGACCAGGATCTTTGGCTGTTCTATATGGACCAGCTGGGATGGGGGATAACACCACAACAGTGAGAGTCAAACGTCCTAAGAAACCCCCGGGAAGGTTAACCAGGTCAACAAATGCCCGCAGAAGTCGGATGTGTCGGCCTAACGGCGCAAGAACGCAGCTCTGCTGTAAACAGGCACAACGCAATCACATCCGGAAAAAAACTCCGGATGAACGAAGAAGAAGAAGAAGAAGTACACACCTACACCACACCACGGGGCAAAAACACATACAAGTTAAAACATGAAATCTCAGCGTATAACAACACATGAATGTTGTCAGCATATAGGGAGACACGGAATAACTGGGGCGTTAACAAAACACGAGAGAAGTGTCAACATATAATACATCAATGAATGCTTAACGCATAATGCATGAGGGAATTGTTAACATATAATACATGCGTGAATTGTTAAAATATAATACATGAGTGAATTGCTAACATATAATACATGAGTGAATTGATAACATACGATACATTCGTGAATTGTTAAAATATAATACATGAGTGAATTGTTAAAATATAATACACGAGTGAATAGTTAAAGTATAATACATGAGTGAATTGTTAAAATATAATACACGAGTGAATTGTTAAAATATAATACACGAGTGAATAGTTAAAGTAAAATACATGAGTGAATTGTTAAAATATTATACATGAGTGAATTATTAACATAAAATACATGAGTGAATTGTTATCATATAATACATGGGTGAATTGTTAACATATAATATATATTAGAATTGTTAACATATAATAATACACGAGAGAACAGCCAACATACAATAATACACGAGAGAACTGTCAACATATAATAATACATGAGAGGACTGTTAACATATAATAATACATGACAGGATTGTTAACATATAATACATGAGATAATTATTAACATATAATACACAAGAGAACGGGGGATGAGTGGTCTCGGGGTATGGTGTCCACCTCGGGTGGTGGAGGTCCCGGGTTCAAGCCCCAGTGAGGACCGGGTTTTTTTCACGTGGACTTTCAGTAATAAATTTTCCCCTGGTCTATGGGTAGTGAGATCGGACACCCGTGTGTATTGTTGCGCACGTAAAAAATCCCTTGGCAGTTGGAAATCGAAAAAGAGTAGCCTAACGGTGCTGCCCGGGCAAAATTTCGAGTTAAAAATCTACCCAAAGTATTTCAGGATTCTCACCGATGCTACGGAGTTCGTGCATTGAGCTGAGTTTCTCCAGACTCAGGTTTGAGTTAGGAGGAAAACGGAGCACTTATGGGTTAAACCCGTGTGCCGTTATGTTGATCCAACGACTAAATGACTAAACTAAACACGAGAGAACGGTTAACATATAATACATGAGAGAACTGTCAACATATAATAACACACGAGAGGATTGTTAACATATAATAATAAAAAAAAGAGTCGCTTAAAAGTCGACAGGGTCGACTTCATTGCACCGGGTTTTATCCCATATGGCTCGGTCTCTTTCCGCAGCACGGAAAGCGTCGCACAAAGCACGAACTCCGTAGTTTTTAGCGACGACCCACAGGAGTCTCCGAAACATTTAACTCGTAAACCGAAGGGTGCGGCCCGGAATTGAACTCACAACCTTCGGAGCACGAGTCAAACGGCTTGACCACTTCGCCACAGAGACTCCTTATATGTTAACATATAATAATACATGAGAGGATTGTTAACATATAATACATGAGAGGATTGTTAACATTTACATATAATACATGATATAATTGTTAACATATAATACATGAGAGAACGGTTAACATACAACAAGGCTGAAGAAGACTGTTAGCAAATAACAAGACACGGGAGTACTGTCACTATTTAATACATTACCTCTTAAATCGGAGTGGGTTCGCCTGATGGCGAGGGACAGTTTTAATATGGAAAGCTAATCCACACGCAAACATCAGTCCAACACTACTAAAAGTGATGTGTATGGACTACGCTTGAGTTCAAAGCGAGCGCCAAAAACATAATAATACATAAGACAACTGTCAACGTATAACTGGAAACGGATGAACTGTCAACAAGAAACCAAACGGATGATATAAAGAAACATGGAATTGTCAACATATTACAGAACAGAGGCGAGTTATACTCATACATCTAGGAACGAAAGAAGTGTGAATTATAGAGAGTTAAGAAGCTACGCTTTTAACTTTTGAGTCTGGGGACGATATCGTAGTCTCCTAACGACTCTCCAAACCCAAAAAGGGACAGTGCCTTTCCAACACAACACTACTGTCTTGTTTACACAAAGCTACTGTTTTGTCTACACAACGCTACTGCCTTGTCTACACATCGCCACTGTCTTGTCTACACAACGCTACTGTCTTGCCTACACAACGCTACTGTCTTGTCTACACAACGCTACTGTCTTGCCTACACAATGCTACTGTCTTGGCTACACAACGCTACTGTCTTGTCTACACAACGCTACTGTCTTGTCTACACAATGCTACTGTCTTGTCTACACAACGCTACTGTCTTGTCTACACAACGCTACTGTCTTGCAGAATGATACACATATGTTAGTGACAAACGGCTAGTGGCATATGATGATCATGTGACTACTTTTAGCCACTTTATTGCCAAAGAATATCTGAATACTGCCAGAGTAACCAACAACGATTGCCTGTAAGAGGCTAATGAATGTACAACAGTTATATCCAACAATAAGAGACAATCTGTGTTGGTCATGTGATGAGAAGAGAGGCGTTGGGAAATATCGTGACGATAAGACAGATCAGAGGAGAAGAGGCAGAGGCGGCCATAGAGAAATGATGCTGGATGGATTGAGATGATTGAGACGGTGACATCAAGGAACATCCGCAGCAGAGTTGATCCAGAACACCAAGGACCTAGATCTGTGGAGAGACATGAACGCCTACACCAGTCGACAGATTACATGATGACGATACAACTGGGCGGTTGCAGACGTCATCATGTTTACCTGTTCTGGAAGCAGGGTTACGTAAGGAGCCGCGAGACTTCACAACATTCAGAGCGGCCGAGTTTGCTTGCAACGAGACCATTTATCTACCCATTTATTCAACAATGTAAAACGCAGCCTTTAGCAAAACGAAATCTTGTAATCTTGTGGCAAACATGTGACGTTTTCAGCGTACCTGACTTAATTCTGCCCTACCTGTCAGTTTAAGCTGGTGGTTACTGAACCTGTTGTGGCTGGAACATTTCTGGGTCGCATTGCCTGACCTGATTTTAACTGTATATAAATGTTCGCCCGTGTTAGTTGCAATGTATATTTGCGCTCCATCAGGTCTATAGCGAAGTTGTGCCCAGTTTAAGGAGAATTTTCATAGTTTTACCTTACACGCATTAGACGTACACTTTTGCATTTATCGGTAGCGTATTACGTTTCAAAATTGTTTCGCAAGAGTATTGCAATTTAAAAGGTTATTATTCTGACAGAGTTAGCGAGTTCAGAATTGTTCTAGACATAGAGGCAAAACTGCAAGTAAATCTATAAGGGAGTTTTCATTTACTCACTGTTCTTCAAAAGCCTAAAGACCTTAATTACTTGACAGGTCTTCCATATCGTGATTGTATCATTTCTGCAGAAGCGGTGTCGTATTTCCGATATGAACACTCATAAACTGTGTATTCTCTATTACAACACAGGTATTCCATCTGTCAGTTCAGAAATACATCGGTCAGTCGAAAAACTCAATCGGTCAGTCAAGAAACTCCATTGATCAGTCCAGAAACTCCATCTGTCAGTCCAGAAACTCCATCGGTCAGTTCAGAAACTTCATTGCTCAATCAAGAAACTCCACCGATCAATCAAGAAAATCCATCGGTAAGTCAAGACACTTCATCGGTTAGTCCAGAAACTCCATTGGTCAGTCAAGAATGAAGCTGAGAACCTGTTTGGCCGTTCAGATCGTGAACTTCGCAGCGGTGGTCTTTCTCTACCGAACATGGCCGTTCCAGAACCTAACGGAGGACGGGTCCCAGAAGTTGGCCTTCGTCGCATTGTTGGTCGTGGCTATCTTGCTGTTGTGGTCAACGTTACCTCAACCAAGGGTCAACCCTAAAGGCAAAGCTGTTTTTATTACAGGTGAGTTGTATTTGTAGTTAACTTTAATATTGTGAGTTCAGAGGCTATTGTGCTCTATATAGATAAGACCACATAGATACTATATTAGTCTATTGTCTATATAGATAGAAAACGAGTAAAAACAGGGGTGAGAAATGTGGGTCATTTACAAGATAGCAATATAGAGAGCGAATAAATACAACGGTGAGGAATGATATGGTTCATGTACAAGACAGGAAGAAAGTAAAGAGCGAGTTAATACAGACGTGTGAAATGCTATTCTTGTCGTTGGGTATCATAAAGAGATTTGTTTTTAGTTAATGCTCCATGACTGGCCAGTGGCTAGTGAAGTATGGACACAACAACACTCCAGGTAAACTCATAGATGCCCCATCTCTCTCACAGATGTACTAAAGTGTAGATGCTGAATATTGAACAACCAATTAGAAAGTAGAATAGAAGCACTGGGGATGTGGATATTCACTGGATATACAGAAGAATATGTCGTATTTCATGGAAACAACTTTCAAATAAAGAGGTTCTAGAAAATCTTAAATAAAAATGAGGCAAGTGAAATATTTCAGCCACGCTAAAAGACATTAAAAATTACGGACGTAGCAGTCAACCCCAGCATTGTGTGACTGTTCGTGATTCCTGGGCAAGTTTAAGTTCAGTAGTTTGCCATTGTTTTCTGAACGACCGGCACCCATACCATTTCATACTGGAGGGTAAGGTTGAAGGCAAGAGAGCAAGAGATAGACAACGATATAAGAAGGAAGATAATATCAAGAGATGGACGAACAGCAATCTGACAGAATGTACAGTCAGAGCGAGAGACAGGCTTACAGCCAAACTTTACTGTGGGACAGCATCTTATAGATTGAATTGTTCCATCTGACAGGTTGTGACAGCGGTTTCGGCAGAGAGTTGGCCGAGCGGCTGGACGCCATGGGGTATCAGGTGTTTGCTGGATGCCTGGCACCCGACAGAGAAGGCGCGCGGTCTCTGAAAGAGTCAACTTCCGATCAGCTGAAGATCGTACCGATTGACGTCACAGATGACTTTCAAGTGTCGCAGGCCGTGAGATACGTCAAGAACCACCTCGGGAACAACCGTAAGTTCTGTGTGAATGGGTGTCCAGTGTAGTTAGTCTAGTCCACATACATACGAATGTTGTTAGTTACAAGTGGCCAGACAACAGAGGGACGATGGGTGTACACATTTGTTGGTTTTTATTTTCTCGGTGTGAACCCAAGCGTAGTCCATAAACGTGATACGGCTTATAGTACACTGGACTGATGTTTGCATGTGGATAAGCTTTCCTTATTACTAGTGTCCCTCGCCATCAGGCGAAAAGGGTATACATAGATAACTGGATAGACAGACAAAGACAAACGTGCGATGAGACTAGATGACAGACACAAGGACGAGATAATGGGTGAATTGATAAGACAGACAGACAGACAGACAGACAGACAGACAGGCCGACAGGCATACAGAGGGGTCTCCGTGCTAAGGGATCAAGTCTTTTGTCCCGCGCTTCGAAGGGTGTGGGTTCTTCGGGTCACGAGTGGTTATTTCGAAGATCCCAGGGGGTGGTCGCTGCAGCTATGGAGTCCGTGCTTTGTGAGGCGCAGACGGTAGGTCACTAACTGCTGTGAGGAGAGGCTGAATCAGATGGGATAAAACATGGTGCAATAATATATAGATATATAGACAGACAGACAAACTGACGGACCTACGGACGAACAGACAGGCAGACTAGTGAGTTTTGGTGAGTAGACAAGAGAGACCGACAGACATACATACAAATGCACGGATAAATGGATGAGTTGATGAATGGATGGATATATGGATAGATGAATAGATATATTGATTGATTGTATGTATTGAGGAGTCGAGAAATGGATGGAGGGATGCATGGTTGAAAGGACGGACAAGAAGAGAGAAACGAAGAGTAGATGCATAATTTGATGAATAAACAGACAGATAGATCAACTGCGATGTTTGTGTACCATTTTCAGAGCTGTGGGCAGTTGTCAACAACGCTGGAGTGGCGGTGTTCTGCGAGATCGAGTGGTGCTCCGTGCAGGAATTCCAGAAAATTATGGACGTCAACGTCTTTGGCATTGTCCGAGTCACCAAGGCTTTCCTGCCGCTGCTGCGTCAGTCTGAGGGCAGAGTCATCAATGTTGCCAGCTTGGCGGGTAAGTTAATATTGTTGTCTTATGTTTGGCCTCAGATTGAAAGTAAAGAATTGTAACTATGTAGACCTCCTGGGCATGTCGAAAAATGGCAACTAAAGAGGGTTGGTTTGAGGCCGGCTGCCTCATTTTTTGTTGTTGTTGTTCGCATATCCTTTACAGGACATCGCTGTCAACATCAGCTTCTTTCAGCTGATTGTTGATTTCTTGGCAAGATTACGCTCAGTAGTTTGCCATTGCTTTCTGAGCGACCGGCTCACATACCCCATAAGTTACAGACGCGGAGAGAACCGATACCAATTCTCGCGCACGTCACGTCACACACGAGAGTATACGAGATTACGGAGAAAGTCGTGTAACCCCTAGACCAGGGCTGCCTCTTGCTTCAGGAAAATGTCAGCCAGTTTCCAACCAACCAACCATGACTGGCCGATAGAGAGTTTGGCAAGCGTGATTGTGGGACCATACTCTATTCAGTCTCAGGGGCAGAAGAAGAAGAAGAAGAAGAAGAAGAAGAAGAAGGAGGAGGAGGAGGAGGAGGAGGAGGAGGAGGAGGGGGAGAAGAACGAACGAACGAACAAACTTTATTTTTAAAGGGTTAAGAATTGGGCACGCAGGCCCGTCTAACATTCTGCTATTCTTATCCCGTTCCTCTGATACATTATTTCAAGCATGCATCACTTACGAAGCTAATCCTAGACAACAACAGGACAATATGCATTAAAACGCGTGGAAAGTAATCAATATACATGACTCACTAATGCGAATTTTAACATGGCCATTATAATTACCTCAGGTAGGTGTAAAGTAACATATATATGGGAATGCTTATTATACTAGTTGTCATCTGAGATTATTATTATTGGAAGGAGGAGTAGGAGGAGGGTGAAGGAGGAGAGAAGGAGGGGGATAAGGAGAGGAAGATGGAGAAGATGGAACAGAAGGAGCAGCGGAAGAGGAAGAGAAAGAGGATGAAGAAGAAGAGGAGGATGAAGAGGAAGAGAAGGAGGGGGAGAAAGAGGAAGCAGAAGAAGAAGAAGGAGAGGAGGAAACAGAAGAAGACGAAGGAGGTTGTTTGTCGCAAGAGAGACTGTTCGTGCCAAAGATTGGCAACTCTTGTTTCTAGTTAGTTTAGTTTAGTTTAGTCGATGGATCAACATCATGGCACACGGGTGCAACCCATAAGTGCTCTGTTCTCCTCCTAACTCAAACCTGAGTCTGGAGAAACTCAGCTCAGTACACGAACTCCGTAGCACTGGCGAGGATCCTGAAATACTTTGGGTAGATTTTAAACTCGAAATTTTGCCCGGGCAGCGCCGTTAGGCTACTCTTTTTCAATTTCCAGCTGCCAAGGGATTTTTTACGTGCGCAACAATACACACGGGCGTCCGATCTCACTACCCAGAAACCAGGGGAAATGTTATTACTAGAAGTCCACGTGAAATAAAGTCCCGGTCCTCACCGGGGCATGAACCCGGGACCTCCAGCACTCGAGGTGGACACCATACCTCGAGACCCCCCCCCCCCCCCCGAACTCTTGTTTCTGACACCTGTAACTAGCCCAGGGGTCCTGTTTCGATGGACAGGAGCCATTTACACCTTCACCAGATTAGCCAGCCCCAAGTGGTGTGCTCATTATCATCATGTTATTCAGTCCAAGACTGGGGTTGAAGTCATCTGACCATGTCAGTACACAGACCCGCTCAGCATAAGTCTCAGTCACAACGTCCTCCCATGCTTGCAGCATGTAGCATGAATTACAGGGTGGAATTATTTTCACCCGGTATGACTCTTGGATCGACACAAGCTCGTAAGATGGATTCCAGGGAATCTAAGAAAGTATCTTAATACTGGCCTCTGTGTGGTGGACGGTCACCGAATGTACAAGTCCAGCTACGTACCCCATACAGACATCATGACAATCAAAATAATCTCTTACACAGATCATGACAATCAAAACAATCTCACACACAGATCATGACAATGAAAACAATCTCAGAGACGCAGAGGTGTTTTCAAGGCACCAGGGCCGGGTTATATACTGGCCAAGACCTATTGACGCGTCCTCGTCGAGCGTCCTGGGCAACAGGTCCGTTCTGGGTCCTGGCTAAAGTCAGTAGGATCGCCGATTCCTCCGAAGTCGGAGAGTGTCTGCCTGTACGGCGAGGAACCACCAGCCTGCACACCAATGAGCCAGACATGGGACAACGGATACTCACGCAAACCTCAGGTCCTGTATGACATCACACTGATGTTGGACAACAGGATGTCTTCATCCGACATACAGGACATTGCGTTGGAGCTCAAGCCAACGAACACAAGCAAGCAAGCAAAACAATCTCACACACAAATCATGATAATCAAAACAATCACACACACACACACACAAATCATGACAATCAAAATAATCACTTACACAGATCATGCCAATCAAAACAATCTCACCCCCGGGAAGGTTAACCCGGTCAACAAATGCCCGCAGAAGTCTGATGTGTCGGCCTAACGGCGCAAGAACGCAGCTCTGCTGTAAACAGGCACGTCCGGGGGGAAAAAATCCGGATGAAAGCAGCAGCAGCAGAAGAAGAAGAAGAAGAAAACAATCTCACACACAAATCATGACAATCAAAACAATCTCACACACAAATCATGACAATCAAAACAATCTCACACACAAATCATGACATTCAAAACAATCTCACACACAAATCATGACATTCAAAATAAACGAATCTAATCCCCACAGTTGTACTGATTTAACATTATAGCTGGAGGTCAGCATGGCCGAATGGATACAAGAGCCCACGCTTAAATTTCCGGTACGCTGATGCCGAGGTAGCGGGTTCAACGTATATATGAGTTCTCATTCTTGACTTGGAGACATAAATTAGATATACCTCAGAAGCCGGAGTGGGTTCGCCTGATGGCGAGGGACACTGGTAATAGGGAAAGCTAACCCACACGCAATAATCAGTCCAATGGACTAGAAGTAGTAGTACGTGTTTAGACTACGCTTGTGTTCAATGGCAGCGAACCCAAATAAATAAATAAATAACTAAATAAACACAACATCCGGGTTAAATATAAAAAAAATATTATTAAAAAAAAATAAAAAACACAACACAAGGGTTAAATATTTTAAGTTTGGTGCTACGTTGAGATTTCCTTTGACTTGCACAAAATTCCCAGTGTTGTGAAAGCTCCCTCTTATCTGTTATATATAGATATCGCCTATATGAAGAACAAGAAGTACAAGAGGGAGGAATAGGATGAAGAGATGAAGAGGAAGAAGAAGATGAGATGAAGAGAAAGAAGAGATAGCGGCAGCAGAAAAAGAACAGGGAGATGATGATGATGACTATGATAATTCTCATCGCTTTGTATCATTATGTTACTGTCTATATCTTTTTACTCATCTTTGTCTAGGTTGAGAGAAATGCCTCATTCTAGAATGTTCTATCGTCTCCAGGTCGCTTTACTCTCCCCGCCTTTGCTGCCTACTCCATGTCGAAGAAAGCCTGTATCGCCTTCTCGGACGCCCTGCGACAGGAAATGAAAAAGTTCAACATCTTCGTGGTGACCATAGAACCTGGGCTGTACAAGTAAGCCTTCTTTGTCTTGTCTAAGCTGTCGTCGTCGTTGTTGTTGTTGTTGCTTATTTCAACAAGAATAAATACACAATATAAAACATGCACAAGGAGACGTACCACCAACCAGAGTAACATGCTTCCATCCACAGAAATGTACATCAACAGACAGTTGCACTTCGTGTGTAGACATTCATTCTACGAAAGCGATCAAGAATAAGAATAAGAATAACAAGAAGAACAAGAAGTACAAGAGGGAAGGAGAGGATGAAGAGAAAGAAGAAGATGAGATGAAGAGAAAAAAGAGATAACGGCAGCAGAAAAAGAACAGGGAGAAGATGATGATGACGATGATAATTCTCATGGCTTTGTATCATTATATGTATACACAGTCCTGAAGATGATGATAGAAATGTCCTCGTTTTGTGAGCTAAGATATTGTTAATGTCACTGTGATAAATCAGAGTTGTTCCTGTACAGATAAGTCATAGTATACTGGGACTTTGTCTTTTCAGTTGAAAATATGAGTTTTCAGTTTAGGATATAACAGAACATCATGAGTTGTCAGTTTAGGATATGTTAGAACACAGCGAGTTTTTAGTTTAGGATAAATTAGAACATTATCGTTTGTAATCATGAATATGTGCGACTGTAAATCATGACCAATGAACAGATTAGAGAGGAAATATGTTGACACTGCACAGATCTGGTTTTATAGACAAGTGATGGAAACACCATAGATAGACACAACGTGTTATTACGATATCGTGAAAATAAATTTACCCCGAAAGAGCACTGGTTACTTACATCAGAATAACACAGCCTGACCTTCCCGTCTACCTACAAGACAGCAGGTTTGTGTATCACTTCGTCTGGTCCCTATCTCTTGCCCTGTCCGACACAGGAGACCCTACCAGTCCGTCGGCATAGTTCTTGGGTTCACTGGAGTGCGCACACCCCTCTGTCAACACATTGTGGATACCCGGTATAAGGGTGACACGAGACCTGTGGGTACGTAGTTAGGATAAGGCGTCGGTAGACAGGTAGATGGATAGGCAGGTAGTTAGATAGGCAGCAGGCAGACAGTTAGAGGGGTGACATGAGATATGTACTTAAGTAGGTAGGTGAGCAGGCCGATTATCGAAACTTTAAAGTTCCGACAAAGAGATGGATGAGGCAGCAAAATGAGAGGGCTACGATTCTCATGCGTGGAGGAAAGCACAGCAACTAGACCAAAGGATGAGTCCTTCTAAGGACTACATTCCACTCAACACGGACGAGTTAGGAGCCAGCTATGACTAACAGAAAAGCGGGAAGAAACGGACACAAAGGAGAACTCGCCGGCCCATACCCCCCGCTGACGTCACAGACATGAACTCTTGCTACATCGAAGTCATCTAAACCTGACACAGAAGTCAAGAAACACCACACCAGCACACTGAACCACAACTATTATAACCAACGCAACTACAGCAGGTTGAACGAGGTGGACAATTTTTTCCCCCTTCTACATATTAGTTCGGGGCAGACCTATAGACAGATACATGGTTAAACCGGCAGACAGACAGGTAGGTAGGCAAGCAGACAGACAGGTAGGTAGACAAGCAGACAGACAGATAGGTAGACAAGCAGACAGACAGGTAGGTAGACAAGCAGACAGACAGAAAGGTAGACAAGCAGACAGACAGAAAGGTAGACAAGCAGACAGACAGGTAGGTAGACAAGCAGACAGACAGGTAGGTAGACAAGCAGACAGACAGGTAGGTAGACAAGCAGACAGACAGGTAGGTAGACAAGCAGACAGACAGATAGGTAGACAAGCAGACAGACAGGTAGGTAGACAAGCAGACAGACAGACAGGTAGACAAGCAGACAGACAGATAGGTAGACAAGCAGACAGACAGATAGGTAGACAAGCAGACAGACAGGTAGGTAGACAAGCAGACAGACAGGTAGGTAGACAAGCAGACAGACAGATAGGTAGACAAGCAGACAGACAGGTAGGTAGACAAGCAGACAGACAGGTAGGTAGACAAGCAGACAGACAGGTAGGTAGACAAGCAGACAGACAGGTAGGTAGTCAAGCAGACAGACAGATAGGTAGACAAGCAGACAGACAGAAAGGTAGACAAGCAGACAGACAGGTAGGTAGACAAGCAGACAGACAGATAGGTAGACAAGCAGACAGACAGGTAGGTAGACAAGCAGACAGACAGGTAGGTAGTCAAGCAGACAGACAGGTAGGTAGACAAGCAGACAGACAGGTAGGTAGTCAACCAGACAGACAGGTAGGTAGTCAAGCAGACAGACAGACAGGTAGACAAGCGGACAGACAGGTAGGTAGTCAAGCAGACAGACAGGTAGGTAGCCCTTGTATGTAGGTTCTTTCGTTGGTAGATACTAACGTCTTTTATGTATGTTGGTAGGTACGTATGTATGTGAATATGTAGTTAGGTCAG
Organism: Cepaea nemoralis; assembly: GCA_014155875.1. Taxonomy (NCBI): domain Eukaryota; kingdom Metazoa; phylum Mollusca; class Gastropoda; order Stylommatophora; family Helicidae; genus Cepaea; species Cepaea nemoralis. The sequence continues at coordinate 88,635 of JACEFZ010008590.1, forward strand.
TAAATAGGTTAGCACGTCTCAGCCATTGCACGTGTGACCGCCTCTATCCCCAGGACTCCCATCACACACGAGGGTTATCTGATTGATCACAACCGGAAATCCTGGAGCGAGACTCCAACGGAAGTGAGAGCAGATTACGGCGAGGAATACTTTGATGTCTTCCTGAAGCAAGTGTCTCTCAGCCTTAAACAAGCTCGCCCGAATGTGCAGGAGGTTGGTTGACTTCTCATTTGTGTGATCTTCAGTTATCGTCTTCATCACTGCCATCATCATCATCATCATCATCATCATCATCATCATCATCATCATCATCATCATCATCATCATCATCATCGTCACCATCGTCATTATCACAGTATAACATCCATGACCGAATGAATGCTTCTATTTGGATGTCCTCTAGTATCTACATTTTTAATGTTACTGACACACACTGACAGTCACTGACATACACTGGCAGTCACTGACATACTCCGGCAGTCACTGACATACACTGACATACTTCGACAGTCACTGACATACTCCGACAGTCACTGACATACACTACATACTCCGACAGTCACTGACATACTCCGACAGTCACTGACATACAATGACAGTCACTGACATACACTGGACAGTCACTGACATACACTGGACAGTCACTGACATACACTGGACAGTCACTGACATACACTGGACAGTCACTGACACACACTGGACAGTCACTGACACACACTGACAGTTACTGACATACACTGACACACACTGATAGTTACTGACACACACTGACAGTTACTGACACACACAGGACAGTCACTGACAATCACTGACAGTTACTGACATACACTGACACAGATTGCCAGTCACTGACACACACTGACAATCACTGACAGTTACTGACATACACTGACACGCACTGCCAGTCACTGACAGTTACTGACACACACTGGACCGTCACTGACACACACTGACATTCACTGACAGTTACTGACATACACTGACACACACTGCCAGTCACTGACATACACTGACAATCACTGACAGTTACTGACACACTGACACACACTGCCAGTCACTGACAGTTACTGACACACATTGGACAGTCACTGACACACACTGACATTCACTGACAGTTACTAGCATACACTGACACACACTGCCAGTCACTGACATACACTGACAATCACTGACAGTTACTGACATACACTGACACACACTGCCAGTCACTGACATACACTGAACAGTCAGTTAAAATAACTGAAAATGATCCGGACAAACATCTACACAAACATGTATGGCAGTCTACGTACGAGTTCTCAATTACGACTAGACATGTTTAAAACATCGGACTTCAGTAGTGAACTTGGGGAATAGATGAACATGAAGATGAAAAATAGAGGAAAAGGACGATGAGAAACAACAACAACAACAACAACTGCTACTACTGCTACTACTACTGCTACTGCTGCTGCTACTACTACTACTACTACTACTACTACTACTACTACTACTACTACTACTACTACTACTACTACTACTACTACTCTTACTCTTACAACAACAACAACAACAACTACTACTACTACTACTACTTCTGCTGCTACTACTACTACTACTATTACTGCTGCTGCTACTACTACTACTACTACTACTACTACTACTACTACTACTACTACTACTACTACTACTACTACGACTACAACAAAAACAACAACAACAACTACTACTACTACTACTACTACTTCTGCTGCTACTACTACTACTATTACTGCTGCTGCTGCTACTACTACTACTACTACGACTACAACAACAAAAACAACAACAACTACTACTACAACTACTACTACTGCCACTACTACTACTACTACTACTACTGCTACTACTACTGCTGCTGCTGCTACTACTACTACTACTACTACTACTACTACTACTACTACTACTACTACTACTACTACTACTACTACTACTACTACTGCCACTAAACTGTGACTAAACAAAGACCCACGTGTGCCTCTCCCCAGGTGGTAGACAACATGATGGAGGCAGTGTGTGCCCAGAGACCCAGCTACCGCTATGTCCCCTACTGGAGGTTCCGGCTGAGAGCTTTCATCATCGGCTCACTGCCCACCTTTCTGTCGGACAAACTGTTCGCTGCCAGGTCAGTTGTCATCCCCAGGGACACGTTCGTCATCAACATCATCACCACCACCACCTTCTTCACAATTACCACGACCACCACCCTAACCACTTCCACTATCATCATCAGTGGCCAAGTCTTACTTTCCTTACTCTCAAGTGGGTCCCTAATGTCTTACTCTCAAGTGGGTCCCTAATGTCTTACTCTCAAGTGGGTCCCTAATGTCTTACTCTCAAGTGGGTTCCTAATGTCTTACTCAAACGTGCTCCTAATGTCTTACTCTCAAATGGGTCCCTAATGTCTTACTCTCAAGTGGGTCCCTAATGTCTTACTCTCAAGTGGGCCCCTAATGTCTTACTCTCAAGTGGGTCCCTAATGTCTTACTCTCAAGTGGGCCCCTAATGTCTTACTCAAACGTGCTCCTAATGTCTTACTCTCAAATGGGTCCCTAATGTCTTACTCTCAAGTGGGCCCCTAATGTCTTACTCTCAAGTGGGTCCCTAATGTCTTACTCCCAAGTGGGTCCCTAATGTCTTACTCTCAAGTGGGCAACTAATGTCTTACTCTCAAGGGGGTCCCTAATGTCGTACTCTCAAGTTGGCCCCTAATGTCTTACTCAAACGTGCTCCTAATGTCTTACTCTCAAATGGGTCCCTAATGTCATACTCTCAAGTGGGTCCCTAATGTCTTACTCTCAAATAGGACCGTACTGTCTTACTATTACTCAAATGTGCCCCTAATGTCTTACTCTCAAGTGGGCCCCTAATGTCTTACTCTCAAGTTGGCCCCTAATGTCTTACTCAAACGTGCTCCTAATGTCTTACTCTCAAATGGGTCCCTAATGTCATACTCTCAAGTGGGTCCCTAATGTCTTACTCTCAAGTAGGACCGTACTGTCTTACTATTACTCAAATGTGCCCCTAATGTCTTACTCTCAAGTAGGACCGTACTGTCTTACTATTACTCAAATGTGCCCCTAATGTCTTACTCTCAAGTGGGCCCCTAATGTCTTACTCTCAAGTGGGTCCCTAATGTCTTACTCTCAAGTGGGTCCGTAATGTCTTTCTCTCAAGTAGGACCGTACTGTCTTACTATTACTCAAATGTGCCCCTAATGTCATACTCTCAAGTGGGCTTATACTGAAGTGGCTCCCTAAACCAGTAGACAATATGTGAAAAGTGCTAACTACCGTTTAGTCCTGGAACCAATATTGTTAGACCCAGTCCATGACTGATCATCATCAAGAGCCTCGCAATAACGTATTCTCTGGCACTTTGTATCATTTCATCAGCGGACACCTGCCCGTGCTACGATTACTGTCCCCGATTTTCTCCTTAACGGCTTCCAATATCTCTCTGGCCTCTGATCTTATCAGTTGTTACACTATGTTACAGTTTTCCCCTTTTCATTAAATGGCCAATCTAAAATTTAAAAAAAAAAGTCATGGACCCTTCCCCACACCATAAGATACATGGGATACGTGGTGCTAGATGCATGTTTGTACAGATAAAGCCACACTCGCTGGCTGATGTGGTCTGGCATCTGCCGCCTTTACTTCCCAACACATTCCTGGTACCCACTTTAAACTGGGTCGACCTGAGAGCCAAGGTCAATTACTTACAGAAATCTGAATCTGGTACATGACAAGGACCCAGACGTGGTCGGGTTTTTTTTTGGGATCGAGCGTATTTTATGTTTTTTGTTTGCGATCGCTCGCTTTGAACTCAAGCGTAGTCCATACACACAATTTATAGTAGTGTGGACTGAATTTCGCGAGTGTTTTCACTATTAACAGTGTCACTCGCCATCAGGCGAACCCACCCCGACTTCAGAGGTACTTGTAATTAACGTCCCCAAGTTAAGGACGATAGATCAACATTTTAGTTCAGCTGTCCGGTGTAGGGGATGAACCGCTAACCTCGGCATCAGCACACCGGAGTTTAAGAACACCTTTCTTATCCATTCGGATACTGCGGATCGTGTGTATAGTGCAGAAGAACAGATAAATCATCATGGCCTGGAGAGAATGGTGCTGCAGGGAGTGACCAGAGGATCTGGCCGACACCTAGGACTCCAGGGAAAGGCCAGACAGATACATAGTCAGACTGCTACCATTAGTGTTGGGACTCTTCACTGGCTGTTGAAGATGAGGACGGAGCACGTATGGGACTATCCCTAGTGCTGTGATGTCGGTTCTTGACTCAGCGCAATCTGCCCAGTGCGGATCAAACCCGCGACGACCAGCTCAACTGCGAAGTGCCTGGACACTACGCTACCGCGGCTCACCACGTGACCAAAGGATGTGGCCTATTGACCTGTGATATCCACAATGTCCTCTTTCATACAGTTAGATAACTCAACTTTAGACACACTCACAGTGGAGTTTATAGAGCATATAAAACTTATCTGATTCAGTCCCATGGGATGGCTATTCGTTTTAAGTAACTTCCTGTATCTGCCATGGGATTACATACAGTAGTTCTCCTTATACAACACCCCCCCCCCCCCCCCCCCCATTTATTTGTATATGGTGTATTGTAATGACTTGTGCAGTGTTTAACAATATTGCCGGCCCAAGTTTTGCATTTGCCCTCTGTAAAGTTAATGCAGCATAACAGGTAAATACAAAACTTGGACCGGCAATATTTTCAAACACTGCACAATCTTTAAAAATACACCCTATATATGACACAAACACTGATAGAATAGCGACTGGTTACTAATGTATTTTTTTAATGTGCGTTCATCCCTCAGGTTCAGAATGACAGAACCCGTGCTGACAAAGAACAGAAGCCCAAAGTCATCACCCAGCTTGCTATCCAACTGGATAAAACTCCATTGATCTGTTTCTACAAAGATTAATCTACATTCCTACACTTTTCATGTGTTCATATAGAGCACTCGCTAACCGACACGGCAATCCTCGGTTGTGTTTATATGACGCGCCATCTTTTCAGGTTGTTCACTCGGACTGATGGTGACGTGGTTTCCAAAGCAGACCAGTAACAGTTTCACACCGAGGGTGCTCACGAGTTTTCTAGGAGTGCAAGAATAGGGGAAAGAAAAAAACAAAACGATTGTCTACTATTCCGGCGTCTGTGACTTATGGAATAGTGTCAGAATTTTCCGAAATGTCGAGTCGAGGTTTCGAAATCAGCCGCGGGAGATTTGAAAGCAGACCGCTTTGCGTTGATTTGAATGGTATGAGACATCGGCCGTTTAGAAAACAGTGGTAAGCTGCTGTATGTAACGTCGTCTAGTAAATCACAAACAGCAAATGTTGGGGTTGATTGCAGCATCTTGTAAAGGGCATGCACGTACGTTTGTAAACTTTCGCCGTAGAGAATTACTGTGGTACACAGACACTTGCATTCTAGTAGTATGTTGCGTGTGAATCAACGACAGGCCTCATCATATTGAACACAACTGGATGACTCAAGTGGAGGATATTTAGGTGCGGTTGAGCAAGATTTTTCACATAACAGATTTTCATGTCTGATGTGTGGCACTGCCTGGATACCATGTCTGATGTTTGACACTGCCCGGATACCATGTCTGGTGTTTGGCACTGCTCGAATACCGAAGTTTTCAGATCTTTCTGGGAACTGTCTGGGAGGAAACGCGGCGAGGGAGCAAACTTGCAATTTCACCTGGAAGTCTAGAGTGTCGGTCACATCCCCTGATCACTTCCTGTAGCACCATTCTCTCCAAGCCATAATGATCTACCCGTTCTTTTGTACTTTACACACGACCCCAAAGAGCACCGATCAAATCTGCCTGATCATGCAGCAATAGCCCCACCCAGCAGTGCAGACCCAGCCAATCTGTCCGCCTGCTCGATTCCCACCACACCAACATGTCCTGGGGGAAACAAATCAACAGATGCTCTCTATCTTTGATTGTTATATGGAAGCCTACCACTCTGCCCGTCTTCACACTTTCTGACTGTGTTTGTAGTCCTGAATCATCATCATGTTGCAGGTCGGTTGCAGAATCTCCCCCCCCCCCCCCCCCCACCATGACAAGCGGAACAGATACTCAATGCTTTGACAGATGAACTATTTATGGTGTAATTGGATTTACGCGTGGGACAGGTGATATCCACGATGTAACTGGACGAAAGATAGAATATATCATGATATTGCTGCATAGGGTGTTGAATTGTTTGTTAATATATAACTGTATGGGACTTTGAGATTTTCCATTATATTTTATCATCATCAGCATTCTCATGCGTCGTGCGAAGTGGCCGTGGCCTTTATGTCACTCCACAAATATTGTTTTGCATAATTTACAATCACGCATTGGACATGTGGTGCTAGACCTGTATATTTATAGACCAGTCAGCACCCGGTGGATGGTGTGGTCGGTATCACCCCGCCCGCCTCCTCTTCCCGAGACCCGTATATTTATAGACCAGTCGGCACCCGGAGGGTGGTGTGGTCGCTATCACCCCGCCCGCCTCGACTTCCCGAGACACTCCCTGGTACCCACTTTAGGCTGGGTCCACCTGGGAGCCCTGGTCCATGTTAACCAATTCGCCCCGATCAGGATGGAACCCACGACCAGTGGGCCGACAGGCGAGCGTCCAGCCACTACACCACCTCGGCTCCCAGTTTTATTTATCATTTGAAAACAGGTTAGAGTATTTATATCTGACTCGAGATTTGAAGGGGAGATTGGACAAATTATAGCCATGTTATGACTGAGTGAGATACATTATATCCACGGTATAATTGAGTGAGATAAAGTATATCCATGGTATAATTGAGTGAGATAAATTATATCCATGGTATGATTGAGTGAGATAAATTATATCCATGTTATGACTGAGTAAAACAAATTATATCCATGTTATGACTGAGTGAGATAAATTATATCCATGGTATAATTGAGTGAGATAAAGTATATCCATAGTATAATTGAGTGAGATAAATTATATCCATGGTATAATTGAGTCAGATAAAGTATATCCATGTTGTGACTGAGTGAGATAAATTATATCCATGGTATAATTTAGTAAGATAAAAGTATGTCCATGTTATGACTGAAGAAATTAAATTATATCCATGTTATGACTGACTGAGATAAAGTATATCCATGATGTAACTGAGTGAGATAAATTATATCCATGGTATGACTGAGTGAGATAAATTATATCCATAGTATGACTGAGTGAGAATTTGTGACAAAGTAGATGCATGGCATAATTAGATGTGATTAATGACACTGGCACAGCTCTTCCTGTCTAGGATGTGTTCTTTCTAGTTCCTCTTATGTTGTGATAACCGGAGAGATTTGTGGAAAGAGGGACAGAGGAAGACAGCGAGAGAAAATCATTGTCATGGCACGGAAGGGCGTTAACACAGGAATTTATCCATGCCCTTGGAGATAATTTATAGAGAGGCATGATCGCCCACGTCTGGCGGCAATTGATGATGATGATATGATGGGACCATTACGGGTAGATCGAGCCCGATGCCTTGGGTGGAATCTGTATAGAGCAAACCTGACAAAAACACATCCCAAAGTCGGTCACGCCGACCTGTGAAGTACATAACTGGGTGTGACGTACTTCCTTCGAGACAGGAAGAATAAGATGAGAAAGAGGAAGAAAGAAGGAAAGCAGAAGACGAAGGAGGAGGAAGGAAGAAGGAAAGGAAGAAATACAGATGGGACCATTAATAATCAGCAGCTTGAAATGTGAAGATGAGTATAATGAATGTTGTATGTTCATGAAAGATGTACATACCATGGTTACAATATTGTGATTACATATTAAGGCAGCTGTAAATTTTGTACTCGCACTATACCCAGAAACTCACAGCACGTTTGATATTGCTGAGACTAATTTCCTGGCTACAATCTTTGCCAATTACCAAACTATGGGTTTATTGAAAACCCTTTATATCATGTTCATAAAGAGAATAATAAAGTGTTTTGGTTAAACAGCTTAACGAACAGTGTGTTACCAGGGTCTGCAGGGTAAACAACAAATTGCTTGGTGCATAATTGAGGGACGAAAACTAAGTCATGTAGAGGAGCTCCTCATGAACCAGGGGTAAACAACAAACTGTTACATAATTGAGGGGAGATAACCATGTTATGTAGAGTTTAACGAGATCCTCCCGCGAGAATCAGGGGAAGTAACACTTTTTATTTTTACATAATTAAGGGGAGAAAACTTCGCTATGTCGAGCTCACTTAACGCCATCGTTAAACCAGGGAAAACAACAAGCTGTTTGTTACATAAATGAGGGGAGAAAACTAAGCCTTGTCGAGTTTAATTAACGCCACCACCAGGGAAAACAACTGTTTGTTACATAACTGAGGGGAGATAACTAAATAAGCTTTGGTGCCTTGTCAATTGGTTTTATTTGGCAATGAAAGAGTTAAAAAAACTGCAAGTGTTGTCATGATGAGAGTAATTAGCTTACGAGTTTCTTGGTATAGTGGTGAAGGACTATTTATGAAACCATATTCCACTATTTATATTAACTTTACAAAGAGACAAGTTATCATTATTGTAAGAACAATGATTTAACTAAAGTTGTGATTTTTTTGACATTCCCTAAGAGAGTGTGGCTTTGTACAGACATAGTCACAGTTGTGTACAGACAAGTGATTGTAATTATATACAAGAGACTGGTTGTGTACACACAATCATTCTTATTACAATGTTTAAACCCACTACCATTCTTTTGTTTCCTGTGTATAACAGGTCTACAACTTCTGCTCTATATTAAAAGATTATACAAGCAATGTTTTAACTGATTCAGTGCCGAAGGATTTGTATATCGTCAAATGTGACCTCTCATTTGGATAGAAGGACGATATATGTATCGCCATGCTTGAGTCATCATGTTGTTTGTTTTGTTTCATGGTATCTTCCACAATTTCAGTGTTCAGTGAATGGGAATTGACATTATAATACTTGTTCATTGGATTGTGTACTATGTAGTGAACTTTTTGTTTGGCACTGACTCAGTTGTTATATATGAGTAAACACATATAATTAAGTTCTTGTCTGTGGAGTTGTGTGTATATGTCTGTAGTTGTATACTAGAGTGTGTAGTTTTGAAATATCAATATGAAATCTTCTTCTTCTTCTGTGTTCATCCGGAATGTTGTTTCAGATGTATTGCGTTGTGCCCTGTTTTGCGCCATAGGCCGGCACATCTGACTTTAGAGGGTTAGCCTTCCCAGGAATATGAAATCAAGAACTGACACTCTTAACTGGCAGCTGTGACTTATGTCCAAGAGATTGTTGCATTAACCCGTATAAACAAGTACATTTGTCCTCGCAAACATACTGTCTTTCTCTCTCATGAAATCTCTCTTCCGTCCTTCCAACCACACTGAGCTCCGGACATCCCCACATGTTCTCAGTCCCTATCTGCAGTAGCCTGCGAAGTGTTCCCTTGTCCATGGTTCCAGTGGCAGCCTGACTGAATGTCCGCCTGTATTTTCCTCTATGTAGTGATTGATCAAGATGCCCAGATGTGATTTTAAACCTAATTCAGACCATACTGTACCGCAGCCGTGATATCTTAACATGCTGTACGACAGCTACAATGCCTGTCCCAGAAAATCACTGCGTTAACCCCTTGTGAACAAGGACATCCCTGAGACACACAAACTCTGTCCTACCAGTCTCTCTCTCCCACAAAACAATACCTCTGTGGCAGGTGACTGAGCTGTCTGCCTCATGCTCATAAGATTGTGGCTTCTTGTCCAGGCTCTGCCATGTGGTTTCAGGCTCAACTGTGTTGAGAAAGCCCAGGAGCTACAGATTTCATGCTCTGTGCGATGCTCCCAGCAGACGGCTAGCTCCTCTGTGGAGTCAGACCCTGCCATATGTGATAGGACCTGATGCAATGAAGTCGGTCCTCTTTCCTTTACCTTCCCTCTCCGTTCTCTAACATTCCCCCTCTCATGCATTCTCTTCCCTCCCTCAAAGCACACTCTACAGGCGACCAAGCTCAAGTAACATTGACCACCCATTCAATGTGAGGCAACAGTAACAAGGACGACCAGGCCAGATTTCATGTGTTTTATCTGCATACATCAACAACTCAAGTACACCTGGTACTTACACATTGCTCAAAAATAAAACAGTAACAGAATAAAAAAAACTCCTGACTAGCTGATCGTGTAAAAATACAAAAATACAGTCACGAAAATGATGACATTTCAGTAACTGACACGAGGGGTATGTCAGATGACACACACATCAGAAACTGGGCATATCTGGGCCAGGATTAAGTGTGACATTGTAGAACAGCTTGGTTGTGTGTATGTTACCCACTGCTCGTCACAGATTAAAAAAAAACAATGGACAGGGATTTAATCTAGAAAATAGGTGTTGTAGATAAAAGTTGTAGATAAAAGATAAAGCAATGGCGAACTACTGAACGTAAACTTGCCAAAACATCAACAACAGCAGTAAAATGCTGGTGTTGACAGCGATGTCCTGTAAATAGGATATGAAAAAAAAAAAAAAGATAAGATGTAGATAATAGGTGTTGTAGATAAAAGATATTATAAATAAGAGAAGTTGTAGATAAAAGATGTTGTAGATAACAGTTGTTGTAGATAAAAGATGTTGTAGATAACATATGATGTAGATGAGCATGGTTGTGTGCATGTAACACACTGCTTGTCACAGAGAGGCACAGCAACACCAACAACTGACAAGAGACTTTATCCGGAAAACAGATGTTGAAGTCTGAGGCTAGTGACCCCAGGATGCAGAGGAAAAAGTGGTGGACAAAAGAAGATGAAGGAGAAGGAGGAGGAAGAAGAAGAAAAGTAATAAACAGAAGGGCATTGCATGCTATATATGGCAGTTATCAAGTTAGTCAATAGCATCTTGTATCAAATCACATACATAATCGGTATGTTTCAACCTGTGCCTGCCAGTGTTTCTTCTCTCTCTCACTTCTGTTGTCAAACTAAAATGTCATTATACCAGCTGCTTATCCCTCTTGACATCAACCTAGAGATTGTCCTTCCATGTGACCTATCAAGGGCAGGCCAGGTAAGACGAGATGATATGACTGCCAAGTACAGGTAACTAATCATAAGAAGTGACCACGTTAAATAAGTTAATGCCACTCTCAATGAGCATAATGAAACCCACACTAAGGCATGACAAGATCAAAGTAAAAAACACACAAACAGAATAAATTATGTTAGATACGACTAGAATTTTTCACAGTAAGTGGGGTATGATGGTCCCTCACACAGTAGAACTGGTAACAATGAAACTTTGTGAGGTAGTGATGGATGAGACCCCCCCACAAGATAAGACTATTTAATGCTGAAGCCTGTGAAGTAGTGTGGGAATGCTACAAGTTAGAACAGGCTTCGGCAACCTATGGCATACGTGCCAACTGTGGCTTGTGGAGCAATTTTACATGGCATGCTAAGTGAATTCAAGTACAGTACAAGATCTCAGCAGACAAATTCAGTTTGTAAGTAAATAGAAGCATACAATTCTTTTAAAGCTTGTCACATCCCTTTGTCCATTGTCACATCCCTTCAAAAGAAAAGTTGCTAGACATTAGATGGAAGAATGTGCAACCTGATGCAAACAGAGTGAGTGTGGATCAACAATGACTGTCAGTCCAGTACAGTTTGTTGACCATAGCATAAATGTTGGTGTTGATAATCAATTATACAAGGCCATTAAATTTACTAAAAAAGCAAAACTTGACTGCACTGGTTTCAGGAATTTAGAACAAAGGAATATGGATTGCACCAAGATAGACATAGGTTGGCACTGTGAGTGGCTTTGTAACGTTCCTTCGGCACAGCACTACAGAAAGGTTGCTGATCCCTGAGATAGAATATGCAGCACCAGCAAATGTACCAAGCAGTGACTACAACACGCAATAGTACAGCCATGCGTGACAATGATGGAACTTCACAAGTTAGAACATTGAACATGCACACAGCGAACATCTCAGGGGACTAAGTTCCCTCACCCATCATCAAATACTGTTGTTGTTGTTGTTGAGTGCTACAGTATGAGCAGCACCACATTTGACAAGTCAAATACAAGCTCACACAAAAATCATATATAATCACCAAACCAAGTATAACCCATACACAAATGACAAGGGTACAGGGTAATTAACAAACTAGTTCCTTTTCTGTCACTCACACAGGCACATATGTGTGTATGTGCTCTTCTACCTGTTACCTCCCACAGAAGCACAGACCCTCAACAAACTCACACCAAGCCCCCATATTTTGTGTAAGCTCTTGCAGCTCCCTCCCTCACGATATATATATATATATACGCATGTGTGTGTTTATCCAACTATATTGTGGTTCTGCCTATATTCTGTGGCTCCGATGCATACTATATACAGTCACTGCAGTTAATCCTCTTCTACCCCTGGATGTAGAGGAGCTTTAGAGTTTTGTAGTACACATAAATACCTACTGCTGGATAACCCCAGAAGCCACTAAGACAGCACACAAGCTCCATCTTGTATATGCTACCCCAGAAAGTACTGGCACCCTGTCTTGGCACAACCACACGGCATGATGTGTGGAATAAAACAGCAGTCTTCAACACCAGCAGGGAAATCTGCCACAACTCAACCACACACATCTACCACTGCTTCAGTAGACAGTTCCCTGTGACATGCCCAAGCTACACTGGGGGGCTAGACCAGACTTGGACAGACCATGCAGCACCCAGCGGATGATGTGCTTGGTAACACGCCGATCACCTCGACTTCCTCAGACATGGCCTGGTCACCAGTTTAGGCTGGGTCCACCTGCGAACCCACATACATTTTAAACATTCAAAACTTCCCCCATGGGAATCAAACAAGACCCCCGGTATGGCAGGTGAGTGTCTAGCTACTACACTACCTCGGCTCCCTCTCATAGCCACCACTAATCTATCACTCATCCAGAGCCAATCGTAATCCATCACTTATCCACACCCACCCCAAATCTATGACTTCTTCAGAATCAGCCCAAATATAAGACTTATCCAGAGTCAGTCCAAATATACAACTTATCCACAGCAACCTCAAATCTATGACTTATCCAGAATTAGCCCAAACCTATGACTTATCTACAGCCACCCTAAATATATGACTTATCCAGTCAGTCCAAATCTATGACTTATCCACAGCCACCCCAAATTTATGACTTATCCAGAATCACCCCAAATCTATGATTTATCCAGTCACCCCAATCTTATCCAGAGTCAGTTCAAATCAACTACTTACCCACAGCCCCAATCTTCCACACATATGCCCAAAATGTACCGCTCACCCAGAGACACCCCATATCTACCATATACTCACGACACCAACCACACTCTCAACTCAGGCAGCCATGACCTGTCTTGTCCAAATGGCCACTCAATGTACCATAAATACACTAATTCTGACCTGACAGATTCCAAAAACAATTCAGGAATTTCAAGGACCTTACAGGGCCCTCTTTTGCCTTGTGTTGCCTACAGTTACTGCCTCCTGTTTGTTGCCTCAATGTCACCCAAATAATGACACATGCATATAAAACAACAGAAATAAAACGCAAGTCACAAGCACACAATGCTGAAACCATTTAGAGAAGGAGAAAACAAAACAAAATCAAATGTCATGCTTAAGCTCTTCTGCTTGTAAATTCTGTGGAAGGATTTCAATTTGGCATACATTGTTAACAAAATCAGGCCTGTGACAGCCTTACTGGCAATATTTACACAACTTCTGATTCAGTTCTTATATACAACGATGAGAAACAGACAGTGTTCTTTGGTTAAGTAATAAGATGATAGGCATTGGAATAACATGGTGATGAATGAAAAGGCCAGTAATAGAAGGGGCAGAGAAAGACAGAAATGCTACTGGGCGCACGGAGATGGTAGATTAGAGGAATACCATCATCAGAGTTGATCCAGAACACCAAGGACTCAGACTTTTGGACATGCATTAATGCCAGTACCAATTGCCAGGGCACATGATGATGATGATGAATCAGTTCAGCCAGCAGTGGTTCTCAAACAATACAGCACAAGTGAACAAACTCACACGTGTGGCAGATGTAGCAGGTGGAATACCAAAGTAATCAAGTCACTATAAATGCATGTGGCATCCAGTGTCTTGACACCTGGGAGGAATAATAACATTATCATCATTCAACGCGATCAGCACATGCAAGGCTCCATGTCCAGAACTCCAACACTGCCTGTGGTGTGTCTGCATGCTATACTTGGACATCTTTCAGTCCACCTCTTGGTGTTGTCCACCCACATGCAACATTGTCAACCTCTCTGGCCTTCCACTCTCCTCTCTACCACATCTTTCAACACGCAACTATGCCTCTATACAAAAACTGCAATCATTCCTCCACAAATTCCATTCTCTAACAACCAACCACCAGCTCATACTCTGACATATATTAGACTGCCCAGTATTTTCTATTACTGCCTACCTCTACGTCTAAGCCCATGAAATTCCCTGTTGGCACAGCATGTCCAGTACTCAACTGCAGGTACCACAACCACTCAGATCACTTTCTAGCCATGTAAGTTGCCACATGGGATCATCACAACTGAATGTGGATTGGATCAAATCATTAAAGATCCTCCGGGAAGGTTAACCCGGTCAATGAATGCCCGAAGAAGTTGGATGTGTTGGCCTAACGGCGCAAGAACGCAGCTCTGTTGTAAACAGGCAGAGCGCAATCACGTCCGAAAAAAGTCTCTGGATGAACGCAGAAGAAGAAATCATTAAAGATGATGCACATTGTGAAGTTGAAATAAGATCTAGGATAGCAGAATCCAAACAGCATTCCTGGAGAAACAAGCATTGCTGACATGTAATAACTTGAGTAGACTACACATATCTGGCCTGTAGCACCATGCGGCTGTGAAACATGGACTGATTCCACATGTTAGAGATACGAACCTGAAACCTATTGAGATGTGGTGTTATTGTAGGGTGCAAGAAGTGAGCTGGACAGACAAGAAATCACACGAATGTATTCTTAGACACTGGGGTTAATAAACCACAACTGAACTGTCGGTGTTATTGTAGGGTGCAAGAAGTGAGCTGGACAGACAAGAAATCACACGAATGTATTCTTAGACACTGGGGTTAATAAACCACAACTGAACTGTCGGTGTTATTGTAGGGTGCAAGAAGTGAGCTGGACAGACAAGAAATCACACGAATGCATTCTTAGACACTGGGGTTAATAAACCACAACTGAACTGTCGGTGTTATTGTAGGGTGCAAGAAGTGAGCTGGACAGACAAGAAATCACACGAATGCATTCTTAGACACTGGGGTTAATAAACCACAACTGAACTGTCAAACTGTCATCTACTGCCCATAGTACCTTGTGGTGTAGGGGGGGGGGGGGGTGTCTTGAGCCTGAGGAATTAAAGCCGCTTGGCTACTTCACGCTCCGCAATCTGTGCAGGTTAGGGATTTCTTTTTTTTCTCTGACAGAAAAAAATCCACACTTTACCTAAGGAATGGTCTCCCGGGTCTCCCGAAAGAGAAACCAGCATTGTAGCCACTGGGCCAAGAACTGAACTTCATACAAAAAGACAGGCTGTCTGAGACCGGATACAATGGCTGGAGGTCTGAAGTAATGACACTGGCCAGTCAATTCCAGGAAACATACACACCAGGCAACCAAGAAGGAACAACATCACCCCAGACCCCAAGGTTCAGGCTGATGTTGAACTGGAGAGACCCGCTGAGGACAGGGGTGCTAGAGTCTGGTGATCAGATGACTTCCACACCTGTCTTCAGACTGACTGACCTGATGATGATGAGAATGGGGTTGGGGGGGGGGGGCAGTGGAGAGACATGATCAGATGACTTCCACACCTGTCTTGGGACTGTGTGACCTGATGATGATGATGATGATGATGATGATGATGAGAATGGAGTTACAGTGGAGGGACAAGATCAGATGAGACCAGCCTCTGGACTAACCTGATGATGATGATAATGAATTGTTCATATATCAAAAATGGTGTAAATATCATGGATGGATAAAATGACAATTTTTAAAATGTCCTAAGTTGAGTAGGAAAACTGAAGTGAACATCTAATAATCTTCAGATTCAGCACATGACATAAAAGGTGGAAACATCACTTGTTCAATAAGAATAAGATAGGTGGCATTCATGAATTAACTGAACTGGTAAAATGACAGTCACAGTAGTGTCCAACATATGCAGAGCAGAGAAAGTTACTGCTGCTTCCTTGAAATATATTGAGGTTGATGTCTGAAGGTGGAAGAAGAAGAAGAAGAAGAAGAAGAAGAAGAAGAAGAAGAAGAAGAAGAAGAAGAAGAAGAAGAAGAAGAAGAAGAAGCAGAAGAAGAAGAAGAGCAGGATAAGCAGAAAAGAAGATAAGACCCAGCCGTATGCCTTTAACTCATGAAGTCATGATACAATTCATGTTGTGCATGGGAAGGATCTTTGAAAATAAGAACAGGATGAGGACTGGGTGTCCAAAAGGTGACAATGTCTGCTTCATATATCATAGGCCAGAGTTCAATCCTCAGAATGCTCAAGGTGTGTAAACAGAACAAGCAAACATGCAGATTGCATAGATACTGGCTGGCCAACAGTTGGGACACCAACACCAGTACGGCTGCTGTCATGAGAACACACCAGACAGGGAGGGTTGACTTTCCCTCATGCAGGGCTGTGGTTAGGACAGCCAGCCTGCCCGCCCGAATACAGAATGCACAGAAGCATTGATATACAGGAAACATACTAGTGGGGCAGGTGGGAAGAGAACATGACTGAGGGAATGATAGACACAGAACATGATCAAGGGAAAGGTGGACAGAGAACATGATAGAGGGAACAATGGACAGCAAACATACCAGAGGAAAAGGTGGACAGAGAACATGATAGAGGAAAAGGTGAACAGAGACCATGATAGAGGGAAAAGAGAACATGAAAGAGGGAAAGGTGGACAGAGAACATGATAGAGGGAAAGGTGGACAGAGAACATGATAGAGGGAAAGGTGGACAGAAAACAGTGGGAAAGTTGGACAGAGAGCATGATAGAGGGAATGATGGACAGAAAACACAGTGGGAATGGTGAACACTGACATGATAGAGGGAATGATGGACAGAAAACATGATAGAAGGAAAGGTGGACAGAAAACATACTAGATGGAATAGTGGACAGAAAATACGATAGAAAGAAAGGTGGATAGAAAACATACTAGATGGAATGGTGGACAGAGAACATACTAGAGGGAATGGTTGACAGAGAACATACTAGAGGGAATGGTGGACAGAAAACATACTAGATGGAATGGTGGACAAAGAACATACTAGAGGGAATGGTTGACAGAGAACATACTAGAGGGAATGGTGGACAGAGAACATACTAGAGGGAATGGTGGACAGAGAACATACTAGAGGGAATGGTGGACAGAAAACATACTAGATGGAATGGTGGACAGAAAACATACTAGAGGGAATGATGGACAGAAAACATACTAGAGGGAATGATGGACAGAGAACATACTAGAGGGAATGGTGGACAGAGAACATACTAGAGGGACAGGTGGACAGAGAACATACTAGAAGGACAGGTGGACAGAGAACACACTAGAGGGAAAGGTGGACAGAGAACATACTAGATGGAATGGTTGACAGAGAACATACTAGAGGGAATGGTGGACAGAAAACATACTAGATGGAATGGTGGACAAAGAACATACTAGAGGGAATGGTTGACAGAGAACATACTAGAGGGAATGGTGGACAGAGAACATACTAGAGGGAATGGTGGACAGAGAACATACTAGAGGGAATGGTGGACAGAAAACATACTAGATGGAATGGTGGACAGAAAACATACTAGAGGGAATGATGGACAGAAAACATACTAGAGGGAATGATGGACAGAGAACATACTAGAGGGAATGGTGGACAGAGAACATACTAGAGGGACAGGTGGACAGAGAACATACTAGAAGGACAGGTGGACAGAGAACACACTAGAGGGAAAGGTGGACAGAGAACATACTAGAGGGAATGGTGGACAGAGAACATACTAGAGGTAATGGTGGACAGAGAACATACTAGATAGAATGGTGGACACCGGGAAGGTTAACCCGGTCAACAAATGCCCTCAGAAGTCGGATGTGTCAGCCTGACGGCGCAAGAACGCAGCTCTGCTGTAAACAGGCACAACGCAGTCACATCCGGAAAAAAAATCCGGATGAACGAAGAAGAAGAAGAAGAATGGTCGACAGAGAACATACTAGAGGGAATGGTGGACAGAAAACACAGTGAGAATGGTGAACACTGACAAAATAGAGGGAATGGTGGACAGAAAACATGATAGAAGGAAAGGTGGACAGAGAACAGACTAGAAGGAAATGTGGACAGAAAAAATACTAGAGGAAAAAGTGAACAGAAAACATAGAGGACAATGTGGTCAGAGAATAAAAGGAAAGGTGGACATAAAACATGGAGAAAAATGTTGTCAGAGAATATGAGAGGGAAAGGTGGACAAAAAACATACTAGAGGGAAAGGTAGACAGAGAACATGACACAGGGAATGATGGATAGAGATCATGATAGAGGGACAGGTGGACAGAGATCACGATAGAGAGACAAATGGACAGAAAACATACTAGAGGGAAACGTGGACAGAAAATATACTAAAGTGAATGATGGACAGAAAACATACTAGAGGGAAAGGTGGATAGAAAACGTGTTAGAGGGAAAGATGCACAGAAAACATACTAGAGGGAAAGGTGGATAGAGAACATGATAGAGGGAAAGGTGCACAGAAAACATAGAGGAAAATGTGATCAGAGAACATGATAGAGGGAAAGGTGCACAGAAAACATAGAGGAAAATGTGATCAGAGAACATGATAGAGGGAAAGGTGGACAGAAAACACACTAGAGGGAAAGGTGGACAGAGATCATGATAGAGGGTAAGGTGGACAGAAGTGGTTAGAGGGAAAGATGGACAGAAAACATATTAGTGGGAAAGGTGGACAGAGAACATGATAGAGGGAATGATGGACAGAAAACATACCAGAGGGATTGATTGATTGATTGATTGATTTAGGTACCGACATCACAGCATTCGGGACATTCCCATAAGCGCTCCGTCCCCATCCTCAGCAGCCAGCGAAGAGTTCCAACACTAATAGTTCCAGTAGCAATCTGATTATATGTCCGTCTCGCCTTTCCACTGAGCGTCGATCGTTGGCCAGATCCCCTCGTCACACCTCGCTGCCTCATTCTTACCAGACTATGGTGATCCATTTGCTCCTCCGAGGTGTACACGTGCTCCCACAAGGCCGCAACCACGTCTGTTTTGTCATGCATCAATACTCCACCAAGTTTTGCCAAACCAGCCAATCTGTCCACCTGTTCATTCCCCAGCAAACCGGCATGCACAGGAGAAAAGATTCAGGAGACGCTTGCTACCCGTGACCTCCGAAGCGAAGCAAGCCACTCTGCACGAAGCTTGCCTGTTCTCACCCTCCTCAGCATGCTTTCTGAGTCAGTTACAATCACAATGTGTGTATGTATCGTGTTCTCTATCCAACGGAAAGCTGCACTGACCGCCTCTACCTCCATTCTTAAGCTAGATGTTGTGTTATCATACGCCAGGCTCTCCTGCACCAAATGCCGACCATTAGCTTTTGCCAAGAACCCCCAGGCACTTCTCCTACCTCTCAACACCGACCCATCCATGTAGATAATCACATCACCCGGGTGAGAATTATCCTGAGGGAAAGGTGGACAGAGAACATGATAGAGGGAATGGTGGACAGAACATACTAGAGGGACAGGTGGACAGAGAACATACTAGATGGAATAGTGGACAGAGAACATACTAGAGGGAATGGTGGACAGAAAACATAATAGAGGGAAAGGTGGACAGAAAACACAGTGAGAATGGTGAACACTGACATGATAGAGGGAATGATGGACAGAAAACATGATAGAAGGAAAGGTGGACAGAAAAAATACTAGAGGGAATGGTGGACAGAGAACATACTAGAGGGAGAGGTGGACAGAACACATACTAGAGGGAAAGGTGGACAGAGAACAGACTAGAAGGAAATGTAGACAGAAAAAATACTAGAGGAAAAAGTGAACAGAAAATATAGAGGACAACGTGGTCAGAGAACATGATAAAGGGAAAAGTGGACATAAAACATGGAGAAAAATGTTGTCAGAGAATATGATAGAGGGAAAGGTGGACAAAAAAAACATACTAGAGGGAAAGGTAGACAGAAAACATACTAAAGTGAATGATAGAGGGAACATGATAAAGGGAAAGGTGGACATAAAACATGGAGAAAAATTGTCAGAGAATATGATAGAGGGAAAGGTGGACAAAAAAAACATACTAGAGGGAAAGGTAGACAGAAAACATACTAAAGTGAATGGTGGACAGAAAACATACTAGAGGGAAAGATGCACAGAAAACATAATACTAGAGGGAAAGGTGGATAGAGAACATGATAGAGGGAAAGGTGGACAGAAAACATACTAGAGGGAAAGGTGGACAGAGATCATGATAGAAGGTAAGGTGGACAGAAGTGGATAGAGGGAAAGATGGACAGAAAACATACCAGAGGGAAAGGTGGACAGAGAACATGATAGAGAGAATGATGGACAGAAAACATATTAGTGGGAAAGGTGGACAGAGAACATGATAGAGGGAAAAGAGAACATGAAAGAGGAAAAGATGGACAGAGAACATGACAGAGGCAAAGGTGAACAGAAAATGTACTAGAGGGAAAGGTGGACAGAGAACATGATAGAGGGAATGATGGACAGAAAACAGTGGGAAAGGTGGACAGAGAGCATGATAGAGGGAATGATGGACAGAAAACAGTGGGAAAGGTGGACAGAGAGCACAGTGGAAAAGGTGGGGACAGATAACATGATAGAGGGAATGATGGACAGAAAACATACTAGAGTGAATGGTGGACAGAAAACATGATACAGTGAAAGGTGGACAGAAAACATAATGGAGGGAAAGGTGGACAGAAAACATGATAGAGGGAAAGGTGGACAGAGAACATGGTAGAGGGAATGATGGACAGAAAACAGTAGGAAAGGTGGACTGAGAGCATGCTAGATTGAATGATGGACAGAAAACACAGTAGGAATGGTGAACACTGACATGATAGAGGGAATGATGGACAGAAAACATGATAGAAAGAAAGGTGGACAGAAAAAATACTAGAGGGAATGGTGGACAGAGAACATACTAGAGGGACAGGTGGACAGAAAACATACTAGAGGGAAAAGTGAACAGAAATCATAGAGGACAATGTGGTCAGAGAACATGATAAAGGGAAAGGTGGACATAAAACATGGAGAAAAATGTTGTCAGAGAATATGATAGAGGAAAAGGTGGACAAAAAACATACTAGAGGGAAAGGTAGACAGAGAACATGGCAGAGGGACAGGTGGACTTGGAACATGATACAGGGAATGGTGGACAGAGATCATGATAGAGGGACAGGTGGACAGAAAACATACTAGAGGGAAACATGGACAGAAAACATACTAAAGGGAAAGGTGGTCAGAAAACATTCTAGATGGAATGGTGGACAGAACACATACTAGAGGGAAAGGTGGACAGAAAACATATTTGAGAGAAAGGTGGACAGAGAACATACTAGAGGGAAAGGTGGACATAAAACATACTAGAGTGAATGGTGGACAGAGAACATACTAGAGTGAATGGTGAACAGAGAACATACTAGAGGGAAAGGTGGACAGAGAACATGATAGAGGGAAAGGTGGACAGAAAACATTCTAGATGGAATGACAGAAATCATACTAGAGTGATTGGTGGACAAAAAACATGATAGAGGGAAAGGTGGACAGAAAGCGTGATAGGGGGAAAGGTGGACAGAGAATATGATAAAGGGAAAGGTGGACAGTGAACATAATAGAGGGAAAGGTGGAAATTTAACATGATAGGGGGAATGAAGGACAAAAGTGCACGATAGAGGAAAAGGTGGACAGAGAAAATGAGAGAGAATTATGGACAGAAAGCATGATAGAGGGAAAGGTGGGCAGAAAACATGCTAGAGGGAAAGGTGGACAGAGGACATGCTAGAGGGAAAGGTGGACAGAGCACATACTAGATGGAATGGTGGACAGAGGACATGCTAGAGGGAAAGGTGGACAGAAAACAGTGGGAAAGGTGGACAGAGAGCATGATAGAGGGAATGATGGACAGAAAACAGTGGGAAAGATGGACAGAGAGCACAGTGGAAAAGGTGGGGACAGATAACATGATAGAGGGAATGATGGACAGAAAACATACTAGAGTGAATGGTGGACAGAAAACATGATACAGTGAAAGGTGGACAGAAAACATAATGGAGGGAAAGGTGGACAGAAAACATGATAGAGGGAAAGGTGGACAGAGAACATGGTAGAGGGAATGATGGACAGAAAACAGTAGGAAAGGTGGACTGAGAGCATGCTAGATGGAATGATGGACAGAAAACACAGTAGGAATGGTGAACACTGACATGATAGAGGGAATGATGGACAGAAAACATGATAGAAAGAAAGGTGGACAGAAAAAATACTAGAGGGAATGGTGGACAGAGAACATACTAGAGGGACAGGTGGACAGAAAACATACTAGAGGGAAAAGTGAACAGAAATCATAGAGGACAATGTGGTCAGAGAACATGATAAAGGGAAAGGTGGATATAAAACATGGAGAAAAATGTTGTCAGAGAATATGATAGAGGAAAAGGTGGACAAAAAACATACTAGAGGGAAAGGTAGACAGAGAACATGGCAGAGGGACAGGTGGACTTGGAACATGATACAGGGAATGGTGGACAGAGATCATGATAGAGGGACAGGTGGACAGAAAACATACTAGAGGGAAACATGGACAGAAAACATACTAAAGGGAAAGGTGGTCAGAAAACATTCTAGATGGAATGGTGGACAGAACACATACTAGAGGGAAAGGTGGACAGAAAACATATTTGAGAGAAAGGTGGACAGAGAACATACTAGAGGGAAAGGTGGACATAAACCATACTAGAGTGAATGGTGGACAGAGAACATACTAGAGTGAATGGTGAACAGAGAACATACTAGAGGGAAAGGTGGACAGAGAACATGATAGAGGGAAAGGTGGACAGAAAACATTCTAGATGGAATGACAGAAATCATACTAGAGTGATTGGTGGACAAAAAACATGATAGAGGGAAAGGTGGACAGAAAGCGTGATAGGGGGAAAGGTGGACAGAGAATAAGATAAAGGGAAAGGTGGACAGTGAACATAATAGAGGGAAAGGTGGAAATTTAACATGATAGGGGGAATGAAGGACAAAAGTGCACGATAGAGGAAAAGGTGGACAGAGAAAATGAGAGAGAATTATGGACAGAAAGCATGATAGAGGGAAAGGTGGGCAGAAAACATGCTAGAGGGAAAGGTGGACAGAGGACATGTTAGAGGGAAAGGTGGACAGAGCACATACTAGATGGAATGGTGGACAGAGGACATGCTAGAGGGAAAGGTGGACAGAGAAAAGGCACAAGGAAAACAAATTACATGGTACAATTCCATCACCAGAGACCACTAGACTATGATACAGGCAGAAGACAGGCAATGCTGGAGATGCACTGTTGCTGCCGTTTGGTGTCAACATGGCAAGAGATCCAAACTAAACAACAAATCAACATTGCCAACATGAAGCCATATATTTACGAGTTTCAAATGCTCATGCAAGTAGGCATAGTTATGAACATCTTCGACTGCTCCCTTACATGGTAATATCTGGGCAGAAATATCCCAGTCTGAAAATATGCTCAGGCAATACACTGCAAACGGTTATCATTGTTAAACAATGACTTATTGCACAAAAGTCCATTAGGTAGAGTTCTTGATTAAAGAGCAACTCCGCTGTACTGGCATGCAGACATGTCAGTGGAGACACAAATAGCACTGATACCAGGGGAGAGACAGTCTTTGCTGCAAGCACAGCCTGTCTCACAATCTGGCCTAGTTTATAATACCAGTCTTTGCTGCAAGAGCAGCCTGCCTCAAACAGAACCAGAGACAGTCTGCTTCAAATAGCCTGACCCTATACAAGTCAACAAGACATGCGGCTGAGACAAACACAGTGACCCACAACCCATGTCTCAGGCCTAATACTGCAATAGCAACATTAACAACATGCAATGATCGTATAAAACTATACACAAAGTAATCTCTTATAATATGATGACATAAAACTATACACAAAGTAATCTCTTATAAAATGACCATATAAAACTATACAATAAAACACTGATCATTAAAAAAACACTGATCATTAAAATTAATACATTAACAATTTATTATGTATAAATTATCATTAAAAATCCAGGATTTCTTCCAGCGATAAAGGTTCGTGTCCTGACAGCCTGTGCACCAGCCTGCATGCCTAGTCCTTCAGTTTTGAGGTCACTATGCTCCATTCCTTCTTTAGATTATCATTAGTTGTGTCTTCAGCAAAGACTATCTTCAGTTCATGTGCTTCTGCTCTGCGGTATACATTCTTTAGGATATCATTAGTTCTTTCTGTCTTCAGTTAAGACTATCTTCTCTTCATATGCTTCTGACAAATCCTCACATTTCTGAGCTTAGTAGGATCAATACCGTAAACGACCTTTCAGTGCTACCACATAACAAAAATACTCACATCCATACATCTACAAAAATTACTCATATCCATACATGTTTCCCATTGCAATATACATCTTCTCTCATTTCCATCCTCCTCCTCTCCCTTTCTCCTACACTTTCCCTTACATATGTCTAGCTAACTTTCCTCTCTGACTCGTGTTTCCAAACCCCAACCCCAAGGAGTCAGTACAGTAACTTCATCAGGGTGACCTGGCAAGACAGCACTGTACGCCCAACCTTCCACCCCCTGACCTGCTGTCCTGATTACACCAGTTCTGACTTGCAAGCCTGTCCTCTCCTACTAGAGCAAAGTACCTCAAGCCACTCACACCCAGCCCTGAGCAATTCAAATTAGTTAAGCTAAGCAGTGAATGATACTGACCATGCAGTGATTAACAGATGCTATATAGACAGTGAAACCTGGCCTACATTGGTATCTGCATGTGCTTCTAAGTTGCTGTTCCTACAAGTTCATGACTGGTTGGGTTTCACAGCTAACGGTTTCCTTGGGACCATGTACACGTCAGCTACACACCAGATACACCCCGTGAAAAGCATAGACGCAGGTAGATACTGAAATAGGTCATAAATATGATGGGTAATGGTGGGGTAAAACCCGGCACAACAAAGTCGATCCTCTCGATTCTTAAAACTTGTTATGATGGGTAATGACGCAAGTCAATCGACTTGCAGGAAGTCAAAGGGCTGCTGGGAGTCTAAATTGAACCTTGACACTTCAGCAAAGAAATGCCTTGATAGCCGCACAAGGAATATGTACAACCAGTGTGCTAAAAACATAATCAGCTTACATTCAACATTAAAACTAAGCACTCGGACATTTGCCCTGAGTGCAGAAAAACACTGGGTACATTCAACTGAAAAAAAATGGATTTACAATCAAGTACAAGAACGAGACCATTTACAATTGTACACATCATGAAAGGCACATTGTGGTCATATACATACAATAGTTTAGTGGTCTTCAGTTTGTGTGTTACTGAGCCAGTAGTGTTTGGGTTTGTGTTCTTTGGTCAGTGGCATGGAATGTCTGCTATACAGTGATGTCAACCAGACAGTGATGTCAACCAGGCAGTGACATCTGGCACAAGGACATAGTAATACTGCCAGTCAATGACGGGTGCCTGTAAGTTAGTGATTGATACATGCTAGCCAAGGACTGACATGGTTTATTCATTGATGTTACCTGTTGGTCAGTGATGGATACCTGCCAGTCAATGATTGATACCTGCTAAGCAGTGACTGATACTGACCATGCAGTGATTAACACATGCTTTATAGACAGCGAAACCTGCCCAACCATGGTACCTGCATGTGCTTCTAAGTTACTGTTCCTACAATTTATTTGGCTACAATTTATACCTCACAGAAACAACAAATACAGAAAAAATTAACCATCTATGTTTTTATTAATAAATGAACCGGTTAATTATTAGCAGTCACAGAGAGAAGAAGAAGATAACAGGAAAGAAACAAACGATACCCTGAGTTTTTGAAGATTTTAAATTTTTCTGTTACCTTGTGTGTTCTCTAACATTGAGTTTGTTCCTACTACTGCTAGTCCTCTGCTACTAATACCAGTCAATACCAATTGACTTATTAATCCATTACTTTAAAAGCTTCAGGGTGGTCACAAACTTGTCTGCACTTGGAAGAGAGCAGAGCTATGCGTTGGGAGGGCAGATCTGGAAATTAAAACTGTCGTCAATTCCCATACTTACAAAAGAATAGTGTACACTGATGGATCTATGTGGCCTAAACTATCAGGGACGGTTTCTCAGCTTGTGTGACAGGCAGTCAAAACCCCACAGAATGAAGTATATCAAACAACAACCTCCCAGTATGGGAATGGAGATAGAGGCTGCCACTGTGGCACTGAGATGGACTGCCAATACTACACATATACAAAGTGATTATCATCTTTGACTGTTCATGCTACACAAAGTTTAGAATGGATGGCCGTGGCATGAGCAGCTGATGCATGTTGAGGCTCCTACCTAACCTTGGGATCTATTCTCCAGGCCAGGCGGAAACCAGACTGCTGATGTTCTAGCTTCTAAAGCACTTATGAATCACTGGAACCTTGAATTTGGACAAAGGGAGTATAAAGTGGGCAACAATTGACATCTCTGGAGGAATCTAGTATGGAACTGGTTCCAATACAACAGGAAATGAAATTCCGTTATGCTGCTAATCAGTTTGCAGCAGAATCAATCAGTGCTCACATACTTCAGCTTCTGCTGGGAGAGACCGTGAGCGTATGTGCATGTTCTGTGTACAGCAAACATTATTTTTTTCATCACAATCTATGCTTGGGTTAAAAGTTTGTTGTATATCCTCTTCCAGGGAGTTTCAATCAATCCCAGCATTTACTTGCTATTTGTGTCATTTACAAGACAAATTTTACATTAATTAGTTTGCCTTGACTTTCTGAATGGTCGCTGCAGACAGGGATCACTGACTTAGGCAGGTGCTGGATGGCACAGGCGGAAATATCTATTAGCCAGGTGTGTGAAACAGAACATCAATCATGAAAAAAAAAGTGGGTAAAAGTACCGGAAGACATGTCGGACTGGCACAAGGTAATAGTAACACTGAGTTGTGAGTGCAGAGAATAGGCAGTAGGCTGCACAGAGTTTGAGAAGCAATAACTGATTCAGAGCAACACACATCAAGGTGAGATACTGATCTACAATTATGGGTCGGTGGTGGCGTAGTGCCAGGGGTTTCATTGCAAAGGCTAATGAATGATGCTAGAAAGAGGATAGTCTGGCTGATGAGACTACAACCTCCTGCATGAGAATGGAGGTGGAAGCAGTAACAGCAGCATTCCGTTGGTTAGAGGAGACCACTGCAACACACATTGCATGCATTACAGACTCACGGAGTATGCTTCGTAAGGTGGAGAAAGGAATGTTTCATGTAGAATGGCCTGCCTCGCTCCAAAAGTCACAGATTGTGAGAATTTCTGCCCTGGTCATGAGGGAGTGCGACGGAATGAACAGGCTGATAGGCGGGCAGGGAATGAACAGGCTGATAGGCTGGCAGGGAATGAAACAGGCTGATAGGCTGGCAGGGAATGCACCTCTCGCTGGTAGATTGCCTATGGACAAGGGAGAGGTGGTCGGGCGCCTGTGGGACCAGGTGGAGAAAGCGGCAGAACAGACAGAACTTGTATGTGGACAGAATGATATAGCGGGGGATCGGCAGGGGTTCTGGACGAATCTAAAAACTGAGAGGGAAGACCAGGAGAACTTTCGATCAAATGGCAGTTGGAACCATTAGCAGTTTCTTTGCTGGATGTTGAATGAGGGGTCGGAGTGCATATGGGAATGTCCTGAGTGCAGTGATGTCATGTCTTAGATCAACTCAACATTCTGAATGGTAAAATCTCATACCAACAAAATCAACGCAATGCTCCCAAATCTCCTGCCACTGATTTTGAACCTTGACCCAGTGTATCAAGGAATTGTGAAACTGCATTCACTAACCTCTATGCCTGGGTAGTGTGTCCAAATCAGGTACTATACTATACCCTTGTTCTACACGGCCATCTTGACGGATGATAGTTTGTTACATTGTGCTAAATAAAAGGCATAATAACTACAACCCATGGAGGGGAACGGGGATGGAGTTATACTTCTCTATGGCACAAAGCCTGGGCTGAATTATAGAGAGCATGGTCCATCTCTTGGCCTGCCTGGTTTACTCCAGAAGAAAGGTAACACCAATAAATATGGAACAAGACAAGCTGCAGAAGCTGCCGGATCAGCAAAGCAATGTTCTAATTGTCTGCCCGTCGGACCAAGGCTTTGGGCAATACGTACAAATATAGACATGCAAACACAGAGAATATTTCAGATATCAGATTGTATAAGAAGATATAACATTTACAATTCTATAAATACTACTGAAGCAGCAAACTCTGACACTGTGGCATTTGAACCCACTCTGTACCAGAAATGTCACCATGTATGTATCAGGTCTGTCACATACGGAAACAATGTGTCTCCAAAAGACACATATGGGACAACCAAGCAACATAAAGAGAGTGATGTGTCCCTGACAAAGATCAAGTCAAACAATGGAAGTGAGTTTGATATCTAATTCACCAGTCTAGAAGACCTGAATGTGGAAGAAGACAGGCTCACAAACAACTGCATGTCTCAGACACTGAAACACTTTGGCTACATGACACCTGACAGTGGCTGGGGAAGATAAGTGATGGAACAGATGGTTCCTTGACCAGAACAAAGATGGACACAGGACATTGCAGACACCTGGGCATGAGAAATGGGGAGATAATCAGAGCCTTTCAACTGGCTGTGTTGTTCTAAACAAGACCTGATAGACGATGATGACCTTTCTATGATGCCTGGTCTTAAACAGGCCCGTGTGATCATGATCCTGTAATCCTCTGTCCATTGTCTACCTGATTTTTCCCCCCAGTATTTCCCCCCACTAAAGGCTCATTTCTCACCTTCCATCACTTTTATTGATATGCCAAATAAAATTAATGTATCCTTTCCTTGTAGTTTTCTTGAGTGATCCAACAGTTGCAGCTGTCATCACCAAGGCATGTATATTTGGGTTTTGCCACAATAATTACCTAATTCTGGTCAAACACCAGGGCTTCAATGATTTCAGTTTGTTCACCACTGCACTACTTTCTGTTTCCCTAGCTTCTTCTGGTGTAAGCTCCTTTCATCTCTACTCCTTAGTTCTACTTCTATGAGCGCCGATCAATACTTATGAACGTGTTTATGTGATAACTTCTTCAGGGGTTTGGTCTGGTGCAGACACTGGCTACCATAACTGACCAAGCCTCTCTGCTAACCGATGCATGGCTGTGTCATTTCATGCGTGACAGATGCAAGACCTGGTATAGGCTGAGTTTCAAACTCAACTGTCTCATGTAACAACTGTAATGTTTAGGGTACAGAGATGTTTATTGTGACAATTGTAATGTTTAGGATACAGAGTTGTTGATTGTAATAACTAATTTTTAGGACAGAGTTGTTTCTTGTGAAAATTTTAATGTTTGGGGTACAGATTTGTTTAATGTAACATTTAAAATGTTTGCGATGCAGTATTGCTTTTCACGTAATAACTGGACGGAGCAGAAGGAAATGAGGTTGTTGATACCAAAGCTATTGATATGTGAATAATTGACAATATGGAAACACACAACCTAGCCAGAGGTACCAGCTGGCAATGTGTCAACACACAACCTACCCAGAGAACCAACTGGCAATCTGTCAACACACAACCTAGCCAGAGGCACCAACTGGCAATCTGTCAACACACAACCTAGCAAGAGGTACCAATTGGCAATCTGTCAACACACAATCTAGCCAGAGACACCAACTGGCAATCTGTCAACACACAACCTAGCCAGAGTTACCAACTGGCAATCTGCCAACTCACAACCTAGCCAGAGGTACCAGCTGGCAATCTGTCAACACACAACCTAGCCAGAGGTACCAACTGGCAATCTGTCAACACACAACCTAGCCAGAGTTACCAACTGGCAATCTGCCAACACACAACCTAGCCAGAGGTACCAGCTGGCAATCTATCAACACACAACCTAGCCAGAGGTACCAACTGGCAATCTGCCAACACACAACCTATGACAACTCATAAATATCTAAAATATACTTTACAATCTATAAATATTAACAGAAGAAATCTGCATTACTCCTATAAATTCTGATTCATCCATTAGTCTGCTTATGTATCAATTATATAAATATGCAATGAATACATCTTTAATACTCCAATACAATTAAATTCATCACTAACCTGTATGTTTTGGAGTGATATAAATATGAAATGTATACATCTATCAAACTACTATTGCATCAAATTCATCAATAAACCTGTTGTTTTCTGGAGTGGTTTAAATATGAAATGAACACATCTATAACACTCCCATGAAATCAAATTCATCCATTACTCTGCATTTCCAGAGTGATATAAATATGAAATGAATACATCTATAACACTCCCATGACTTCAAATTCATCCATTAATCCGTATCGCTTAGAGTGGTATTTCCTGCCGAATTTATGCAAGTCATTACGGGAATCTGATTGTAATAAATCCACGGAGCGAGACCTCTCTTGCTTGGGTCTGCTCCTGTGGTGAGGCCTGTGTTCAACCAGCATGGCATTGGGGTGCAGAGGTATCCTTCGTTGGCTGTGCTCTTTATACTTGGACCTGACCAGCTGTTCGTAGGTGTCATAATGATGGGCATGCTTGGATGCTGGACGGCTGTGATGGACTAGATTCTGTCGAAGCTGCTGCATGTGCTCATGTTTATACTGCGCATGTCCGGCAAAGCTCTCAGATTTCAATGAATTTAATGAACAACCATGTTTCATTCGAGACTTATCTGATGTGAATTTATCACAGTCACGATGCCCAGAGAACGCCCCACTGCTGCTATTCCCGTGGTCACTAACTGAACCGCTCTGGTGATCGCTGCCCGTAGCCAGGCAAGCGTCGCTGTTGCTGTGATGCCCACTGCTGGCATTGGTAGAGGACTGGTGGGTGTTGGAGCTGTCGTGAGAATGCTGGTGTTTCAGCTGTGGGAAGCCAGTTACTAATGGAGTCCCAGCTCCACTACCTTGTGGCTTGCCAGAGTTTGACTGATCCGAGTTCTCAACCCCATCTCCAGACTTCTCTGGATTTCTTGGTGAGCTAAATCCACTGTCAAGAACCAGCCGATCAGTTCTTTCACGTAAATTTGGCACAACAGCAGGTTGAGAACTGACTTTATTATCGGTGTTTCTTTGGCCAGAATCAACAAGCTTCTCATTCTCTTGTCCCTTGGTTATGCCTTGACAACAATCACACTGATCGTCACCATCAACTTCATCTACATTCTCATCACCAGCCTCGTAACTGACAGCATCATCCAGACACTGCTGTCTACACTTCGGCTTCACAACCACAGGATTACACTTCATGGCAGCACCCATCTCCCTCAACTCGTTCGGACTTGCGTGATGCAGCATGTCATCAGAAGAGTCAGAACTGTCGTCTTCTGATGCTGTACCAACGACATCCACGATGACGGTGTCCGGGCTGCCTTGATATCCAGCTAAATGTCTAGCTGTGTTTGGACTCCTCTGACGAGGCACAGAACCCATCTGGCTTTCCTCACAGAAGGTGCTCTGTAGAGAGTTGTAGGGCAAAGGCAGCTCTGAGGTTTCCTGACATGAACTAGCAATGGTGTGGCAAATGACAGACGGTGCCCCGTTGACATCGAACATACTACTATACACTACAGAGTTGTAAGCCTCATTTGTGAGGCTGTCTGCGCATACTACCTGAGTTATAAGCCTCATTAGTGGCTCTACCCTGATAAACAAGCGAGGTTGTGGTGGAGTCTATGATGCTCTCTGTGTTAATGTCTGTATTTTCAGTTGCATTAGTGATCTCAAACTGTGTCTGGTTATCATTAAGGTGTTTACAGTTGTTGTTGTGCTGGTCATGACCATACTGTTGCTGATGACTGCTGTACTTCTGCTGCTGCTGCTTACCAAAAGTGTTTTCATACAGTGGTTCTGTTCTCTTATCATGATTCGCTGCAATGCCAAGTCCAACACAGTTGACCCCACTGTCTCTCGATTGAGCTCGAGATGAGTTCCTCTTCGGAAGACGGCCTTTGTACTCATAACTGATATCACTTCCTTGACCACTATAAAAACTGTACAGTCTCTGATGGCGGCGTTGTGATCGAGAAGATCTTCTTCTATGGTATGCTTCTGGGGGGCCATATATTCTATCCCTAGGCTCAAGGCCTTCTGCTCTGTATGTAGTTCGATCATTCTGCTTGCCCACAAACGGAGTTGAATGAAGGGGCCCTAACTGAGGCTCAATTAGCTTAGCATAACTGCCTTCTTCACTACTGATTCCGAGCTACCGGGGAGAGAGTTCTAACAGACTGATACACATTGGAGCTGTTTAATGGAGTTGTGTCCCCAGAAACAACTCCGCCATACTCTGAAGTCCTTTGGCAACACTTGCCACAGTTGTCACCAGGTTTGTGATGGTGCCGTTTTATGCTGGACGTAGCACTGAAGGTTTCGTAGATATTTTCAGATCTAACCGGCCAGGGTCTCACAAATCCATCGTCGTCATGTTTGACAGCTTCAGAATCAACAAACTTCTCCCCCAGACTGCTGACTGCACTCATGGACATATACGCCTACATGCTCATGGGTCTGAGGCATGACCGGCCTCCTGGTAGTGTGTCTCAGATGATCTTTATATTGCTGGGATTTCTTCTTCATTGGAGGCTTGGCAGAAGATGGTGGTAAGAGTACAGCAGCTCCAATGTTACTGCTCTGCTGGGAAACCCAGGTCTCCGTCCGTTTATGCTTTTCCATCTGCTGCTGGTACCACACCCACTCCGGAGGAGGAAACTGTGCGGAAAATGTTGCATATTCTTTCTCTCCTTTTCCTTCACTCATGGTGTCAGAACCGGAGTTGGATGTGATGACAGAACACGATGAAACCACAGGTAGAGGAGGCGGGGGAGGAGGCAAGGGAGGAGGTGGAGGCATCAGAACTCTGTCTTTGTCCTTGTCCTTTTTCTTACGGCTAAATAACTTGGAAAACAAGGATGTCTTCTCTCCTGGAAAACAAACAAATGGGAGCAAGTTTATCTTGAGAAATCACTTCAGAAACCAAATTTGACATTTAGAGCCAGGTTAAAGAAACATTAAATACTCCCCCCTCTTGCTTGTCACTAAGAAGCACAAATTACAAAGTATCCCTTCTTGCTTGTCACTAAGAAGCACACATTACAAAAAGTCTCCCCTCCTGCTTGTCACTAAGAAGTTTTTTTAAAAAAAGTATCTCCTTTTCTTTGTCACTAAAAAGTGTAACAAAGTCACCCTTTTTCTTTGTCACTAAAAAAAAAAGTCATTTACTGCCAATATAGTACCTTGCGGTGTATGGCAGGGGGGGTCTTTGAGCCTGAGGAATTAAGGCCGCTTGGCTAGTGCAGTTGCCACGAACTGTGCAGGTTAGGATTTTCTTTTTGCCCCCGACAGAAAAAAAAATCCCATCTTACCGAGGATTTGAACCCGGGACTCCCAAAGGAGAATCCGACGTCTAGCCGCTTGGCCAGCAAAGAAGCATAAAAATGTCTCCTCTTTTCTTTGTCACTAAGAAGCATAAAAAGTATCCCCTTTTTTGTCACTAAGAAGCATAAAAAGTATCCCCTTTTTTTGTCACTAAGAAGCATAAAAAGTCTCCCCTTTTCTTTGTCACTAAGAAGCCTAACAAAAAGTCTTCATTTCATTGTCACTAAGAAGCATAGCAAAAAGTCTCCCCTCTTGTATCTCTAAGAAGCACAACAAAAAGTCTCCCCTCTTTCCTGTCACTAAGAGGCACAGCCTCTGGGGCAAGGTCTCCCAAGGACAGGTCAAGAGGTCAGGACCAGGATCAAGGAGACACACTCTGGCAGGTAGAGACTAGACAGTCAATGACAAGGACAGATAAAACCTTGTGTTGCAGCATGATCCCACTCTGGACCTGCCTGGTTTACTCCAGAGGAAAGGTAACACTAATACATCTGGAACAAAGCAAGGATCAGAGACTGTCGTATCAGCAAACCAATGATCAGCTTAGATCTAGACCAGTTGCCAACCAAGGCTTAGGACCTGGTCTGCCCTGCCATGTATACAGTCTTTAGGTTGAATATCGTCGCACTAGGATAAGACCTCTTTACCTGTAGCCATTGGCGCAATGTGGGGTGTATGGATTTGGTGAGTGCTGCCCAACATTTGGCGCTATCAGAAAGCAGGTAGTACCCTCAACCATTATACAAGACTAAAGAATATTAAATATTATAGTTATAGAATATAATATATTTACATAATATAATATAGTTATAGAAAATATAGTTACAGAACATAATATAGTTATAATACATAATATAGATAAAATGGCGTGGCTGGCTAGAAAACATCTAGAAATGGAACACCAACATCTAGAAACATTGAGACTTTGTAGGTGGAACATCTGGTTGGGAATAGTGACTGCCACTTCCATCAAGGATGAACGGTATGTTTCGTGGAGGACTTTTGTGATGACATTCTGGTGGCAGCATTATGCACGGTGTGCCTGAGCGGGCTGTTGTTTGTCGAGACTCCTGTCTTTTCTACTTTTCACATAGCGCAGTGAGGAACATTTTATTTGATATTCACTGGCACAGGAACGGAGCATAATGGGGACGACCCGTTGCTGTGATGTTGGAACCGTGACTGAACTGAACTGATAGTTATAGAACATAATATAGTTATAGAATAGGATAGTTATAGAATATATAAGATGGGATCAAATAAAAACCTTAAAAGTGTGATAAAAATTATAATAGCCATGCCATTGTCTAGTAACCTGTCAATAATGTTATTAAGGATGTCAAGAGCGCATGACATCATGGTTAAGATGAACAAGGTGATGTCATAAGGACAGTGTAAAGATGGTGGGCCCACTCTTGACATGCACCAAAGAGGAGCAGCATTCTGTTATCCTCTTTTGATCAGTGAAGAGGTGAAACAAGACATTAATTGCGAATGAAGGCCCAGTTTGGCGATGCATGCCAGTCAGTCCAGAAGTTTCAAAACGGTGTGACTTCTGTGACAGATTGTTCATGACCAGGTCAGGCACACCAAGTAGTGACCCAAGAGTCAATTGCAGCCACTGAAGGCCTTGTGCAGGAAAACCGCAGATTGACTGTGAGTGACATTGTCGCATACCTTTGAAGCAGAAGGTGATGGTTTCCTATCAATAATTTTTACTGGAGATGAAACCTGGGTTCACTACCACGAGCCAGAAATGAAAAGAGAGAGCAAGGAATGGCGCCACCCCTCCTCATCGAAACCAAAGATATAGTATAGTATAGGATACAATCATAGAATAGAATACAATCATAGAATAGAATATAGTGATATAATTATAATTACCTTTGTCCTTGTCTTGGTGGCTGCTGCCAGATTTGGATTCTTTCACTCCTTTAATCTTGTCCTTGTTGGTCAAAGGTCGTTTGAAAACCCCCTCATCTAACTCGGGTTTAACCTCCTCCTTCTCACAGTTGACCACCTTCTGGTCCTCCTTGTCACCCTTGACCACCTTCTGGTCCTCCTTGAGGACCTTCTGGTCTTCCTTCCTACAATGATAATCACCACCTTGCGGCTGAGATGAGGTCTGAACAGCACATGTCCTTCCATGCGTTTCCCATGTCTGTCTTTCCAACCCTGTCTTCGTCATCCTCTGATGTTTCTTCTATCGTTGTCACCTGGACAGAAGAATGCACAAGTAATCTTAAGAGATATAAACACATACACACACACACACACTGACTCAGTATTATAGACTGTCAGGTCCTTTGTTCTGCTTCTACTTCTTTTGGCATAGAGGATAACAGAACGTGTGGTTTGTAGTTGTCTCCGTGGTAAAGTGGTCAAGCCATCTGCCTCGCGCTCCAAAGATTGCGGGTTCGGTCCCAGGCTACGTCTTTCGGTTCACGGGTGCATTTTTCTCAGACTCCTAGAGGTTGTCGCTGGAGCTACGGTGTTAGTGCTTCATGTGATGCTTTCTGCAGGTCACCCTGCGGAAAGAGGCCGAGCCATGTGGGATAAAACCCGGTGCAATAAAGTTAATCCTCTCAACTTTTAAGACTTTTGTTTAAAGACTTTGTAGTTGTCTATGAAAAACAAATGTCAAAACAAAATAGGGAAAGACAGAGAAATTATGAGCACAATTAAAAAAAAAAAAGGCAAATCGCAGCTCTGCTCCCGGACTGAGCCAACCTACAACAGGTTCCAGGAAATGTCTTGGAAGTAGAAGTGGCTGGTGTGCTACTGACATCACCTCTAGAGTGCCAAGTGGTCTACACAAACATGAGTCTAGCACCATATGCCAATACACAATAAGGTAAGTTCAAGGGTCCTTTAAATACATCAATAAACAAACACTCGTTCTCAAACTTCCGATTTCCTGATGCCGAGGTAATGGGTTCAACACCAACACCAGTCACCTGGACTAAAATATTAACGCCTCGTTCTTGACATGGGGACGTAAATTACAAGTACCTCTGAAGTTGGACTGGGTTCGCCTGATGATGAGGGACACTGGTAACAGGGAAAGCTAATCCACATGCAAAGTTCAGTCCAGCGCACTAGAAGTAGTAGTGTGTAT
The DNA here is from genome assembly GCA_014155875.1 of Cepaea nemoralis. Classification (NCBI taxonomy): domain Eukaryota; kingdom Metazoa; phylum Mollusca; class Gastropoda; order Stylommatophora; family Helicidae; genus Cepaea; species Cepaea nemoralis. The sequence continues at coordinate 125,706 of JACEFZ010008590.1, forward strand.
GAACTACACCTCAGTTCAAAGCGAGTGAGTGCAAAAAAAAAAAATGTCCAAATACACATTAAGGTAAGTACAAGGGTCCTTTAAATACATCAATAAACAAACACTCATTCTTAAACTTCCCATTCACTGATGCCGAGGTAGTGGGTTCAACTCCTATACCAGTCAGCTGGACTAAAATGTTGACTTCTCGACGTTGACATGGGGATGTAAATTACAAGTACCCCAGAAGCCAAAGTGGCAAGAGACATTGGCAACAGGAAAATACAATCCACACGCAAAAATGAGTCCAGTGCACTAGAAGTAGTAGCATGTGTATGGACTGCACTTGAGTTGAAAGCAAGAGAACACAACAACAACAACAACAACAAAATAATAATAATAAACACACCAACAAATAAATAAGTAAGGTGCCAATCAAATGTCACTTGGTCATGGTTGGTTGAATGTTGGGGCTGAATTCTGCTACATGATGGCCCTAAGCATCAATAAAATGGTATGACAGAATCACCAGTGTATAACTCATGGATAGTATTAAACAAATCCCACTGAACCGAAAGGTGGGAAAAAGATGCCACTGGATAGGACACACAATCAGAAAACCTGAGGACAATATAACTAGACACTCTCTTGTCTGGAACTTACAAGGCAAACGAAATAGTGGGAGACCTCAAGCACTCGGAGAACTACAGAGATGAATAATACTGGGGAGAAGACAAGAAGGAGCTGTAGGAGGTGGCAAAGATAGGACGACTTGCCGTGGTCTAGTTGAGGACCCACACCCCAATGGGGGAATACAAGGCAGAAGCAGAGCTAACTGTAAACTCTAAACAAAATATGACATGCACAACACATTGACATGTTCTAAAACACAAACTGAACTCACCTGGCAGGATATAGATCGCATGTGTGTCCTAGAAGGCATCAGAGGCAGTTCGCCCTGAAAGACAGGTATGTACATTGGGTGGTAGGGCAGCCAGGAGGCGTTGGAGGGCAAGTAACTGGAGTTGACGCTGGTGTGTAGCCGGCTGGTGTCTGGGGTCACTACAAAATAGCCGCTGCCTGGAAACAACAAGTTATTGTAACAGTTTTACTACATGACCATGGTCAATACGATGTGTCATTTCACATGGATATGGTCAAAATGATACATGTTACTTCACAGATAAGGTCAAAATAATAATTATACCATATGGATATGGTCAACAATATATGATCTACCACATGGATAGTCAATATTATACATTCTACCACATGGGATACAGGCAATGATACATTCTACCACATGGATACAGCCAATATGATACATTCTACCACATGGATAGTCAATATGATATTCTATCACATGGATACAGTCAATATGATACATTCTACCACATGGATACAGTCAATATGATACATTCTGCCACATGGGATACAGTCAAAATAATACATTCTACCACATGGATAGTCAATATGATACATTCTACCACATGGATACAGTCAAAATGATACAATCTGCCATGTGGATACAGTCAAATTACAATGAGCCATGTGAATGCACCCACTCTCCTTCCACTCTCAAAGCCAGAAATAACAGGGTGAGCAAGACCACTCTGGAACTTGCTATTTTACAAAAATGCTGTTCAGGCCCCGTTCAACTTATGACGTTATTATTATTATTATTATTTCGTTGGCTTGAAACCTGTCTATAATTGCAATGTTATTTCTTGTATGAACTTCAGTCTTCTTTATTCACTCAGTGGTCTATAGAGTTTATCCACATATTGCATTTTGGGCCTTTATGGTGTTTCCTTTGAGCTTCTGCTTGAGGATATACTGAACTTTTTTTTTTTTTTTAGCATATCCTTTACAGGACTTAGCTGTCAACACCAGCATCTTTCAGCTGTATGTTGATCTCTTGGCAAGATTACGCTCAGTAGTTTGCCATTGCTTTCTGAGCGGCCGGCTCAGTATCCCGCAAGTCACGAGCGGGGGTCGAACCGCCTCAGCTCTCGCTCCGCTACGAGACTCTGCGTGATAAACGGGATTACAGAGAGAAAGTGTTGTAACCCCACAGCCAGAGAGACCGGCATACTGAACTTTACACGTGCAGAAAGGCTATTACGATATTAACTGATTCAGTGCCAAACAAAAAGAGGTTTGGACCAAAATCGTACACCATCAACTGAACAAGTATTGTAAAGAATATTTCTATTCACTGAGCACTGAAATTGGAGAAGATGCCACAAAACAAAAGAAATAACATGATGACCCTAGTATGGCGATATATCCTCCTTCTGTACAAATGGGAGGTCACATGTGAAGATATATTATCCTTCGTCACTGAATCGGTGACGTCTGGATTCAGCACAGCACGTACCAGCTAGGATTAGGCTGGTCGTGTTGCTTCCACCCCCCCCCCCCCCAACATGGCGGATAGTGATTCAAACCGTTTAAGTCTCTGGAGTGTTTATGCTTCTGGCCATGGTTTGTAGTTGCATTTGCTTCATATTGGACTGGTAGTGCATGCGTCCGTCACCCTGCTACTGAGTTGAGTGCGTGGTGTGACAATGTGAGCTGTGAATTTTGTCTGGAATATTTTTAATAGGGCAGTGAGGAGCATTTTGAGTGATATTCATTGGCACAGGAACAGAGCATAATGGGAAAGGAACATAATGGGGACGAAGCCGTTGCCGTGAAGTTGGAACCGCGACTTACTAACTGATGGTGTTGCTGCCACAGACGTGAGGTATTTCATGTCAACAAACTCCACACCCAGAGGGACTCAGAGATGTTTAATCATGCACGGGCTGAGCTTCATTACAGAACACTGCCTACAGCCCTACGGGGATGACGGTTATCTTCAGATATTATCTTTAGGAATGGAAACAAAACCCCCCATACACAAACATTGGAAATATCTCCCAGGCCCAAACTATGACGTCAACACCTCAAACAACCCTGACTGCTTCCACGGAAATATCTCCCCGGCCCAAACTATTGACGTCAACACCTCAAACAACCCTGGTTGCCTCAACGGAAATATCTCCCAGGCCCAAACTATTGACGTGAACGCCGGCAAAGACTCCAGTTACATCACAGTGATCTGACAATGCACCAGACACCGGACGCTGTTTTAACAGTTTCCGTGCCTGACACGTCGCTCGGGTCAGGAAATCCTATAACCTGTCATCACCTTGCCGGCAACTGGGTCACCGTGTCTGTTACAGGCCCAGATAAAGAGACCATCCCTGGTGTCAGGTTATCAGTTAATCTGCCCTGGATGGTTTTCCAGGAGATCACTCCGCCACACGTTTGGATCAATTCAATTCACATGTCGTTGGCGCCAATACCAAATAGCCAACATCAACCTCTGACACGGACTCCCGTGTTGAGTGGTATATCAGTGTTGAGTGTGATATCAGTGTTGAGTGTGATATCCGCGTGGAGTATAATATCGGCGTTGAGTGTGATAGCAATGTTGAGTGTGATAGCTTTAAGTGAGATATCAGCGTTGAAGGTGTTTTAACATCACAATCGATATATGTGTCTATCGTTAAATATACAAACCACCCGTGTCTACCCAGCAACCTACCTTTTTACTTACCCACCTAACTATTACCTGTCTTTCCATTTTTACAACTATGCGGCAATCCGCCTATACTGAGTATCCAAACATCTATCAGTCTTTCTATCTAACCATATATCTGTCTGTATATCTATACACTTACCCGTCTATTCGTCTATATACCAATACGTCCGCCTGTTTATTTTTATATACATCTATCTAAACATATTTGTGTCTATTTGTCTATCCATTCATACACTTACTAACATGTCTATACGTCTACTTGCCTATCCATCTACCTGTCTATCCGTGTATACATATACATATACCTGTTTAAAAAAAAAAAAAAAAAAAACACACACACACACACCAACCTTCTCAGCACACATTGTACGCCCCCTTTCACAAAATAATAATAATACAAATCGTACTGATCAAAAGGTAATAACAATTCTCATGTCAATAATTAAAAGCATTCAGTCATGCAGTAATGATACGAGTATGTGTTTAAAATGCATATATTGTTACTGTCGCTGTCTAAGATCACAGGTGAAGTATGCGTGAAAGAAAGTATAAAAGGAGAAAGAGACAAGAATGGCAGAATGTTAGACAGGTCTGAGTGCCCAATTCTCAACTAGTTGAAAATAAAGTTCGCGCATTCTATAGATGTGTCTACATATCCGTGCCTCTAGCTGTCTGTCTTTGTAACCATTTACCTGTGTACCCACCCATACAACTACCAGTGAATTCACCCACACACCCACCTGTCTATCCACCCAGGCACCCACCTGCCTATCCACTCACTAATTACCAGTTCAAGCGACGCCTGGCTAACAGAAACCACCTCACAACACACACCAAACATGTGACCTCATTTAGGGTACCAACTTCGAATTTCCTACTCGCCTGTAGGTTTCTTCCGTTGTCATGTCTACGGCAACCTGTGATAGCATGTACACCATGCCAGTTATTGAGGAGAATGAGCATCTATGAGTTTGCTCGGATGGTTGTTATGTTGATTCTTACAACAAGAACTAATAGCAACGCCTGTCTGATAATCGTGTCCTCGTTCCTATGAACAACAATGTCTAGGGCTTTTTCTTGTAAGGATCTCTCTCTCTCTCTCTCTCTCTCTCTCTCTCTCTCTCTCTCTCTCTCTCTCTCTCTCTCATATAAACAAAACATCTGCCCTCTCCAAAATCATGGATATTACGAGAGAGAGAGAGAGAGAGAGAGAGAGAGAGAGAGAGAGAGAGAGAGAGAGAGAGAGAGAGAGAGAGAGAGAGAGAGCACAGACAGATACACAAAATACAAACTGCTCTGTCAGAAACCATTGTTATTAGATACACACACGCACCCAAAGATACACAAAACACCATTTCCTTGCCCCAAATCATGGTTATTAGGCACACACCGATCCTTAGATACTATTCACAAAATAAGTACACTTAACAAAACCATGCATTAGGTCTTAGTGCCAGATAGTTTTTCTGCTGCTGCTGCTGCTACTACAACTACTACTTCTTTGCTGCTTCCACTGCCAGACGTCAATTTGAACATAGTAAACAATCGTATGTGGCCAAGAACTGTCTCCTCACACTGTCCGCACCACTTTATTCGTACCGATTTGGAAGCAGACTGAGTTGCGTTGATTTTCACAATGGTATGAGCGCCAGCCGTTAAGAAAGCAATGGCAAACTACTGAACGTAAAATTGCAATAAACACTGGGGTTGACTGCGTTGTCATGTAACAAACACGAAAATAGCTTTAACACATTCACAGATCTATCGCTGCCCAGCACACTGTATGTATCTCTACAAATTCAGCCTGGTATCTTGGTGAGTGTATTGCACCTATATTTTCGTACATAGGAAAACGCTACCAACGCAACTTTCTAACAGCTGCTCAAGAGAGGAAAAAAATACATAAAAACTGTACAAAGAAATTACACGCATGGAGTTCAGTTTTGTGAGCACGTTATAAGGAGAAATATCAACGTCTGAGGCTCTCGGTAGTGGACGCAACTTCAATATCAGAAATACTAGTTTCAAAGTCAACCACACGCGATTTGGGAGCAGATGTCTTTGAGTTAATGTCCACAATGTCGGCTATTCAGAAAGCAACGGCAAACATTTGAAGTAAAATGTGTCTATAAATCTCAAACAATTAATAAATGCTGGGGTTGATTGCATGCAAAACAAATCAGCTGATCATCATCGTACCTTCATGTTCCTCTTGTACCTTGCGGTGTCGAGGTGAAGTATAAACAGCGGAAGAGTGCCCGTTTATGGGCTTCATGTATCGACATTCCCATGACTCTGCTATTCCCCTCAGTCCATCGTTTACGTGGCAGGTCTCTTCTTCTGCTTCCATTTGGTCTGTAAACCATTGCTTGTTATGGTATACTGTTAGTTGATAATCTAATTGTATGGCCAAACCATTTGACTAGTTTTCTGATGAAATCTAGCGCTGTTACCCACTTTAGTCCTGATTGCTTCAGTTCTGATTTTCTCTATACTTGACAAGCTGAGCATTCTTCTCAGGAATCTTATGTCCGTTGTTGTAATTATTTCTTTTCTCTTTTTCTGTCAGTGTCCAGGTTTGGCATTTATAGCACAGAGCTGGTAGGAAGACTGTGTTGTAGAGTGCAACTAAGTATGGGGAAACCGATTAACTATTGAAAAATTAAGCGGAGTTGAACACGGGGAATGCAAAAACGTCAATACTTGTCTAGCTTGGTCAGATTACATAATCATGAAAAGAACGCAGACGTGTTCCAAGATGGTGTGAGATGGGGGACCACGGCCGCCCACGTTGATAAGCACGACGCATGATGATGATGATCAGCGGAGCCGGCGTTGTCCAACATGTCTATGAATACGGCAACTGCTGCCAAGTTGTCCTCCGCCGGGAACACGCAGGTATAATCACTTATAACGATTATGTACAAACAAAGGGGTACTGTTCCAGCGCATGTTTGTGATAGACTGGGCATTGGGGGAAAGTTCCCCTGGGGAGAAACGGCCCAACAACTTCAATGGGTACATTCAGAAAGCCGTTGACATGTCGCCGGGCGCGAAGTCACAAACGTAAATATTGGAACACCAGTTCACAGCTGCCGGCTTCCTGGCCTAGAGGTTAGCGACTTTTCTCCGTAATCTCGTAAGTAACGTGACGACGGTAAGAATCAGCAGTGGTTCGAATCGCGTCGGTAACTTACGGGGTATGTGAGCCGGCCGCTCAGAAAGCAATGGCAAACTACTGAGCGTAATCTTGCCAAGAAATCAACAATCAGCTGAAAGATGTTGATGTTGACAGCAATGTCCTGTAAAGGATATGCAAACATTTTATTTTAGTTCACAGCTGCGGCAGCATGTATTATCCCCAATACGCAAAATCGGGCCAAATTAAAACGCGCGGAGCGCGGGTACAAATCTTGTCCCGTGTGTGCAAAACTAGATCAGGACTAAACATATATGGTTGAAGTTCAAAATGCGAAATGGTGCTAGAGCCAATACAAACGGCACCCCGTGATGGGTGCGGTCAGTATTACACACGCTACTTTGATCTCCCACGAGATTTCCTGATAGCCACGCCGATGTAGACTCGAACACATGGTCACCAGAAAACGTAGCACGCTTTAATAACACCCCCCCCCCCCAAATATTGGAGGACAGAGTTCAAGGTAAGCAAATTTGGGATGAGGAACGATGCCTGTAGGGATGGTACCATCTGGAGACGAACAAGTTACAGACTGGCGGAGTGTACAACTACAGCCGGACACAGAAGGTGTTGTAGATACTCTAGGACCAACCTTGATTGTAACGATGACACCTGATCGACGAATGGCAGTTTATATTAGGCACGTGCATCATCATCATCACCATGCACGGAGTCATCTGCAGATCGTGGCCCTGATCATGACCCGACGAAAACATGCAATCACTCCTCTACCAGTCCTCCCACATTTTCATTCCCACGTGTCTGCAGCGTCCTCTGTCTATCTTCGTGCTGGCCGACCCCTGTCTGTTCTTCCTGGAAACCAGACTTCCACCACTGTCGTTCCGTTTAATGTGGCCAGAGTACTTATGGTTCCCAGTGCCTGCTGTGTATGAGCCGACTGCCTTTGATCTTCTTCTAGAATAGTGGTTCTCAACCTTTTTGGCCCATGTACCCTTTCACCATGTTTAGAACGTCACCCCCCCCCCCTTCGTATTTCCTCCCCATAAATTCCCCTACCCTACACAGTATACGTAAAATTGGAAGCTAAATTTAATAAAACATACAAAAACACGTCTAGACGTCTGCATAAAACGTGATTTGCAGTTCTACTTACGTTATAACACGAATTTCAGAAAGGCGAGACATACAGAACCGTAAAGTATTGAGGGGAAAATAGTAACAACAAAAATTATTAATTCTAATCCCCCCACCCCCGAAACGCTAAAATTCACCACCGATTGAGAACCACTGTTGTGGAATGTCAGTAACTTTCTTCGTCTTGGTCCATAATAGTCTAAGAAATGTTCTGTAACAATTCAGTTTTAAAGCCCCAACGTTCTTCTTTAGGTCCAGGACACACATGAGAATGCTGCCAAAGAAAGCAGACATGTTTCCACAAACACTGACTGGACTTTGTTTGCTGGTACCGTGTCATACGCTCTGACTACTGTCTACGCTCTGCTTGTGTGTGACGTCTTGTGAACGTCTGATGTTGAATATGGTGCCACATAATTCAACATTTGCATTTTCTTCATTGCCGATTGTAATTTTAGTCGGCATATTGAGTTGTCCGTGAACATTATCATTTATTTTATTTAAAAAACGTCCATGTTCACCGTGTCTCGTAAGATATCTTGATAAGATAAACTCTTCCAATCCCTTAGCACAACATGAGAGGAGCACCGTGTCATCAGCATATCTGAGACCAAACATGGATTTCCCACAATTTCAAATAAATCACATGCACATCTGCACATGCACACACAGATTACCCCAGGATTTAAAAAAAAAAATGCACTACGACTTCGTGTTAAGGTCTAACACTTCGGCGCAGACTGTGTAGGTGTCCAGGTGTCATGCTCACAGTATTCCCACAAGGTCAAGTACGGTGTGATCCCACGGCGATGATGTAACTAGATCAGTAAAGCAAAAGCAGCCGCGAAAGCCGGACAAAGAAGCCTAAGATGGGCTGTCACGTGTGATTATCTGTAACTATGGTTACGATATGCGGATGTTGCCATTGGCCCAAAATAATTGCACAAGGTAATGCAGAACCTGCGAAACCCCAGAGCGCCTTACGCGGAGTGGACAATATATATTGATAGCTGACAACCGTAAAGAATGTATGACGAAAGAATAAAACTGATGAAAGTGATAGTATGCACTTACGACCAGGACCTACCATCAACATATATATTAACATGTGTGGGTGTGGGGAGATTCACTGGTATTGATTAATACTCAAAGAAGGGAAGCAGGTATCAGTGGACAAAGTCAACAACCAAAGTAAAAGTCACAAGAATATTGGATTTAAACCCACAGCTTCCAGATAACGATCAAGGCATTGGGTGGAGTATGTATTCTAGGACTGTGGAACTATCAGATGTAACTAGTTATATGATAGGCACTGGGGTAGAAAGACAACTACTGCACCAATGATGAGAAGAGAACTGAAACACTGAAGTAGCCAGCGCTGGTACAGTGGAAGCCAGGATAGCAGACACCAGGGAGTCAGTCGTGACCCCAGCCAGCCCGCCCCGAGAGTGTGAAGAAGATAAGGTTGAAACATTCGTGGAAGGTGGACCACGTCTGCTGATGTGAAACCTCCTCCTGTGTTTGCCCCGCGGTGGCGTTTACGCTACTGGCATAGGTAAGATTATGAGAAACTGATTTGAAAAGCGGTGGGGGTGGGTGGAGCCATAGCAGATTCCAAACAACTTTGCATTATAGCAATGATACCGTGAAGTCTGCTGGGGAATTGGACATAATAGGAGAAGGCATCAGTTATGTAGGAATAGTGGGCATAGAAAGGAGTAGACGGGAAAAGACAATTGTCTGAAGCCTTGCCAAACGAATTTCAGACGAAGCCTTGTCAGACTTGAATTTACTGTAAAAACAGGTACAGTTAACTGAACGGAGATATAGATGGTGGCAGAGAGAAAGAGAGAGAGAGAGAAAGAGAGAGAGAGAGAGAGAGAGAGAGAGAGAGAGAGAGAGAGAGAGAGAGAGAGATGCTGAAAGAAAGAACTAAAAACGGAAAGGAGGAGAGAATAGACCAGGCGGCGGGAGGAGCACCCATAATCAGTGCTCGGTGTAATGCGCAGACACACAATCATCACGTGGATCCAGTGGTCATTAAGTGGAGCAGCTGTCAGTGTCAGAGAGGTGCCAGTCTTTGTTTGCCGGCCGCTGGTCAGTGGAAGCCGGATTACCGCCAAGCTGGACTGGTCATTAGTTTGTGGTCAGATAGATGGTGGGAATCACTCTCCACTGTTCTACAACTGTGCCTATCGTGTAGGCTGGGACTGTAGGGGTCTTATATGGATTAGTCGGTACCTATTGAATGACTGTTGGAGAAAGATAGATGATGGGAATCACTCTCCACTGTTCTACAACTGTGCCTATCGTGTAGGCTGGGGTTGTGGGCGTTTATATGGAATTTAAAAAAAAAGTTGCATATCCTTTACAGAACGTTGCAGTCAACACCAGCATTTTACTGCCGATGTTGACGTCTTGGCAAGTTTTACGTTCAGTAGTTTGCCATTGCTTTCTGAACGACCGGCTCCCATACCAACACAAAACCAGCGCGACACGGTTTTCTGCCAAATCGGTCACCGCTGTGTTTCCAACGCGAGTAAACGGCATTACGAATCGCGTCCGCAACGTTATCGCCATGGTGCCCGGGTACCAATTGTCTGACTGGAGGAGAAAATTTAGTGTGAGAGAGAGAGAGAGAGAGAGAGAGAGAGAGAGAGAGAGAGAGAGAGAGAGAGAGAGAGAGAGAGAGATGGATGGATTGATGGGTAGATAGAGAAAGAGAGACGTGCACATAGATGGATGGATAGACAGAGATGCATTGATGGGTGGATGGATGGATAGAAAGAGATGCATTGATGGGTGGATGGATGGATAAATAGATAGATAAATAGATAGACAGACAGACAGATAGATAGATAGATAGATAGATATCGATCCCTGTTTGCGGCTCAGCAACCGAGGGGATCACCCCGATCCCTGAGCCTACCAACCCTCTGTACTTCCCTCCCGACCGAACTATGATGTACCATTTAGAGCAGTGGTTCTCAACCGGTGGGGAATCCCCCCCCCCCCCCCCGGGGAGAATTTTAGGGTTTCCAGGGGGGGGGGGGGAAATGAAGACCATTTCAAGATCGCGTTAATACAAGAACCGATTACTTGATATTGTTTTTCCCTTCATACTTTACAGTTAAGTACGTCTCATCCTTCTAAAATTCATTGTATAAAGTCAGTAGACCCACAAATCATGTTTTATGTGGATGTCTAGACTTGTTTTAGTATGTGCTATTAAATGTACCTTACATGTTTACGTATACTGTGTAGCGGTGGGGGATTTTTATATAGGAAATATGAAAAGGGGGGGGGGGGGAATGACGTTCTGAAAATACGGTGAAGGGGGGCACGGGCCAAAAAAGGTTGAGAACCACTGATTTAGAGGCAATTTGCTTGAGGAATACATGCTGAGAAATGAAGGGCCGCAACTTTAATCAAACTCAACCTAGGCCAAAATCTTCAAACAGTCATACAACGATACCTAGCTGCAGTGGCAGGGGTTTCCGGTGTGCACTTCACATCTACTAGGTCGGCGGGAGCGGACCTTACAGAGCTGACTCTCCAGTCTAGTGCAAAGGGCCCAAGCAACAGTATACTATGGTAATTAAGGAGTTGTTCGTCTCAAATACCCATTGAGAGGTAGGATGCTACAGGACGTCCTTACTTTTTACATCTATTGTATAAGGAAAGCATATCTTGCTGTACATGTAGCATGGACACACACACGCCTTGATACGTGGCTCCACTGTTGCCCTGGGAGTTGAAGGGAAGATCGGGTAATGAGTTTGATTACCTGATATGAATATTTACACTCCTGTTCCACCCAAGAGAATTCAGCGCGGCGTCTCAAAGAGACGCAAACCCCAAGACAACCGTCACAGTAGGCGGGCGGTTGTACTGGGTCGACCCACGGACATTTCCAATATAATTACTCTCAGATAAGAAACCCCGTGCCTGGACAAGACCCAGCTACTCCATCATCGTGACTAGTGGAGCGTGACAAGTCTTAACGGATGTTTCCCCAGACAGCTTGTTGCTAACCTTTAACTCTTAAAATCTGGAGAGCCAAGTTTGAGGCACTTAATGTCAAGCCAATCATCGAGCCTTGTTTAAAAAAAAAAATGTATATCCTATTCACAGGACATCGCTGTCAAAACCAGCATTTTACTGCTGTTGTTGGTGTCTTGGCAAGTTTACGTTCAGTAGTTTGCCAATTATTTCTGAACGACCGGCTTCCATACCACCACGTTAAAACCCAGCGCAACACCATCTGCTGCTAAATCGGTCGCAGCTGTGTTTTGAACGCAGGTAAGTGGCTCACAAATCGCGCCCACAAGCCCTTAGCCACGAGACCGGCCCTTGTAAATTAATAACTCTCAATTTCCTGCTCCCCTCGGTTATACTAACTTCAACAATACCCCCCCCCCCCTCACACACACATACACACAAGAAACAACCTTCGATTGCAGCTGAATAGGACAACTCACAAACATAACAACCGTGCATCAAGTTAGTTAGTCGAGGTTCCAACTTCACGGCAACGGGTCGTCCCCATTATGCTACGTTCCTGTGCCAATGCTAGTGCAGTCGCCGCGAACTGTGCATGTTAGGATTTTCTTTTTACCCCCGACAGAAAAAAATCCCACACCTTACCGAGGGATCGAACCCGGGTCTCCCGAAGGAGAGTCCGGCACTCTAGCCACTCGGCCAGCCGCTCCTCCGAAGCCAGAATGCCAACACAAAATTAATCCACTAAAACCACAGTTCATTGTTGATGGACTCGACAGTCACCAGAAAGACCTAACTGATCTGGGTTTTCTCACATGGCTCGGTCTTTTACCGCAGGGCGACCCGCCGAAAGTGTCGCATAAAGCACGAGCTCCGCAGCTTCAGTGCCGACTCCAGGGAGTCTCCTGAAAAATGCACTCGTGAACCGAAAAGGCAAATCAGTCTATTCAGCAACAGCGATAGCCATTATCCCGAACATGCAGGTCACTGTACAGGACAAATGTAAAAGCATTCCCCGCGAATTTCACAGCTCACAGTGTCGCCCACACACTCACTCAGTAGCAGGGCGATGGAACCATGTACCAGTCCAACATGAGGAAAATGCGATTGCAAACCGTAGCTGCAAGCATAAACACGCCACGGGCCTTAACGGTTCAATGCCTAACCGCCATGTTGGCGACCGGAAGTCCACACCAACCGTGCATCAAACATGGGGATATCCCACGTCATGTAAGAGTTCAACCGGAGGATGTTCTCATGTGATGGACATCTCTTTCCCTCCAAGTCAAGCTAATAAGGGTCAGTTACACATTAGTCAAGGGTCACTTTTACTGGAACAGGTGACTGGAGAAGTGACGCACATATCCCGTGTCAGATGTTTCGGTCACAGGGAATCTCATGTGATAACTAGAACAGACTTGGCCAATGCGGGCAACATTCTGGGACATGCTGAGCTGAACTTGTCGTCGTTTGGTTGTGAATAGTCTGCAAGACAGCTTTACACCCGAAAGTCCTGCGCAACTGACAGTATACCTACCACAAGCAATGATGTACAGTCCAAATGGAACAAGAAGAAGAACGTGTAAACGATGGACAGAGGGAAATAACAAAGCCCATGGGAATCTTGAAATATGAAGCCCGTGAACGGGCACTCTCCCGCTGTTTGTGCTTGACCCCGACACTGCAAGGTACAAGAGGAACAAGAAGAGGCAAGATGATGATCAAACCTCAGAAGGGCTTGCATTTACAGGAGACATGTAGATCTTTCTCCCGACTCTGTACCAACACACCACTTTCTCAAGAATTGTGTTGCACAGCTCTCTCACCTCCCCAATCTCAGAGATCAACCGAGTGCGGAAGACCGGTACTGGAATGTCAGGGACATATCAGGACGCACAGTGAAAGCAAAGGACCCGTTTATGCGCTGTGAGGCTGTCAATCACATGATGCTATTCCCATATTTTGTATAGACCAATGGGTGTTCGATGGCTCATGAGGTCATTACTACACCAGTCACCTTCACTGTCCAGGACATTCCATAGTTCAATTATAGACTGGCTTGACTGACGCGCTGGTCCTGTTAAAAAAAAAAAAAAAAACCTGCCTCAAAAGGGGATACGAACACATGAGCACCAGGCCGGCAAGCAAGCGTGCTAGCGACTGCACCACCACGGTCCATGTATCCGGGTACTGAAAGTAAGGACCCCTTTACACGCCTTAAGGCGCCATGGTCATATGGTGCTTTACACAGTTGTTTAGCCTGAACTCGAGGGTGATGTGGTCAGAACCAGCCAGGCCGTCTTTGCTTCCCAAAACACTACACGATTCCCGTCTTAGGCTGAGTCCACCTGGGAAACCCAGTCAATGTGAACAACTGGAACCCCCATTCCCATCAAACTGCAACCAGAATATAAAACACGACACGGTTGGGATCAGACCTGGGCTGGTCATGTCCCCTCCACGGGTTCTGGGCATGTCATTATCGGTGAGAACGATCACCGGGTGTGTCTGCGCGTGCTCTATCTCTGTCGCACATCACTGCCTTGGGTGACCACTCGTGTATTCACCGACACGGATGGACTTCTTTCCTTTAAGGCTGACTCATGGGCATTACACACAGAGCTGTGTCAGAACCGTCTGACCATTAGCCCTCCGCATCAAGGATGATGTGCTTAGGATGTCGTTGTTTACTACCGGGATGTTCTCAGCAAACATTATATCACGTCCTTGGTCGAATGGTGCTTGCATTCATATCTCGTCACATGATCTCGGGTCCGTCCTGGCGTTCTGGATCAGTTCTACCCATGAATCCCCCCCATGCTACCGCCTGAAACTACCCAGCATAATTCTTCCGTCTGCCTCTGCTACCGCTGATCTTCCCAGTTGTCAGGATTGTCTCCAACGCGTATCTACTGATTAAACGATCAAAGCAAAGCCTTGTCACGTTATTGCCCATGTTCTACTTTCACGAGTCTCTTCCAGAAAATTGTTATTACTTACACCTCCAATATAAGGTATTGGCAACACGGTCTCACGGAAACCACATCTCCGCTGTCTATTAGCTCCGCCTGATTTGTTCGTTGACATGTCAAGATGTACCGCCATAGAGCTGAATAAGTACGATTTAGCACTTAAATACACTAAAAGTGACATAGTACATATTACTCCTCGCCACCAAATGTCTGAATTCAGTGGCATAGTTAATCACGGCTACTTCCATTGTAACAACGTTATCGTGTTGTCCTTTTCTGTGGTATAACTAGCGTTGCTGGTCGTTGTAATAGGGACACCAGGGATTTTCTTTTAAGAATAAATGCATTCTCTTCGACGTTTTGAAACCCCCTTACTACTGTAAGTAAAACGGTGCAATTGTTATACAAATAACACACAAGACTTGATTCAGTTAACCAGCCACAGAGACCAGCTTTTACAATGCTAACAGCTTACAACTAGTCTTTCACAAGTCACAACAGACAGACAACAACAATGAAAATAAAATCACCGTGTCTGCAACGGAAAATTTTGAGAGAATTAGACTGAATTAACAACTTCGGTTGACTGGTGCGAAAACCGGGACAAATGGCGTCCCGAATTTTTTTTCTCTCTGGACACTTGATTTATTTACTTAAAGGTTGGAAATGTCCAGAAAAACCGGGACGTCTGGCAAGCCTAGATGTAACCAGTGTTTCAGCTTTCTTTATACTCAAATACTCAGTTTGTACACTCTCTATTACTACATCAATCAACAGTTGTTGCTGATCCCTTACGATGTCAGCTAACTATACTGTCTCTGAACAACACACATTATTGATAGTATAACCTCCAACACCCCGGAAGTCGCAGGGGATTCGCCTTATGGTGAGGGATACCAGTAACAGGGAAAGCTACACCACACGCAAACATCAGTCCAGCGCGGACTACGCTGGAGTTACAAGAGAGCGAATGCCAAACAAACAAACAAACCTACAACTCGCATTCCTGGTCTATTCAGTGGGACCTCGCTTAACGGGTATAATTCGTTCCAGAATCTTACTCGTAACGTGAAACACTCGTTCAGCGAATCATTTTTTTTTAAAAACAATTTATTTTGCTCGTTATGCGAATTACTCGTTATGAGAGGTGCTCGTTAAGCGAGGTTCCACTGTAGTCGATATCTCTCATGATTATTGTGAGCAGCTCAGCTCTGGGGGTACAAAGGCTGGCATGATACCGACCGCTGCGTATCCAATGGGCACGGGACTGGGGTCGGCTGACGATGAAGTAGCCAACACCTGTGGCAGACACATGACCAGCCCAGTCCTAGCCCCTTTGTGCGGTGCTAGAGCATCACCTGGTTAATATGCTTTCCGCAGATATCAAGTTTCAGTGCTGGCCGTGCACATCCCGCTTATTTCTTAGCTCGAAGAGGGGAAGGGAGTTGCGCAAGCCAGACCCCCGCAGAGATGGTACACAGTCCGGAGAAAAGACACCATCGATCTGACTCCGGCACTTGCGGGTGGGGTTACGTTACCCGAAAGCCAATGCGTCGGTCTTAAAAATGCCACGCAACAAGGCACTCGATGAGGATACTTAAAGCTCAGTCTCCCAGAGGATGTATAACCCAAAAACCATCTCCCACGGGATTCAGTTTGGGCAAGAAAAGTTGGGCCAATGACCACATCTACCATATTAGGTGCCGCTGACATGAGGCCCTCCACCTATGTATCCCTTGCTTGGAAAGAAATAGTTGGTCGTAGGTGAAGTACACTTGCTCCTAACTAGAGATATCTACTGTGCTTCCCACCCATTTCTAACTTATGAGTTGCACCCGTGTGCCGTGATGTTGATCCATCGACTAAAAAAACACATGTTCCGTCCTCCGAAGTCGGAGAGTGTCTGCCTGTACGGCGAGGAACCACCATTCTGCACACCAATAAGCCAGACATGGGACAACGGATACTCACGCAGACCTCAGGTCCTGTATGACATCACACTGATGTTGGACAACAGGATGCCTTCATCCGACATACAGGACTTCGCGTTGGAGCTCAATCCAACGAACACAAGCAAGCAAGCAAGCAACACATGTTCCTGCAGCGAGGCGCCGTCGTCATATGGAGGCGACAGATTCGATCCTGGTCGGTAAATATAGCTTTCAAATTGTATGTTGTCTAGTGCGTCTTCTAGTCTCTATTTCCTTCTCCTTCTGTGAGAGCCAAATAATACTATGTGCGTTTATTTATGTAATTGCTTGGAAAGAAGCACACGGTCTCGTTGAACAACGTTACAGCACCGGCTAAATCCACGATCAGGGGGGTAACCACCTTGATGTGCTCAAGGCGATGGACATACGTGATGCAATGCTAGCGGCCGGATAAAGAAAGGGACAAGGGGGACGCCTGCCCAGGTCGGATAACTAGGGCTCGACCCTTCAGGCTACCATGTTGTTGATATTTGCTTTTATACCGCCACTTCGTTTCACTATAGGGTTCTTTGTGTGTGTGTTTGAAGCATTACATGTTGTGAAACGGATAGCGCGAAGTGGTGTGGTAAACATTGGTTAGCGTTAGCTATAGAACCAGGCATGTTTCCAATGTGGCAGTTTGTTGACACTTTATACCGTCTTTATACTAGACACTTGTTGCTCGTGTTTTCAAGTATCTCGCGAAACACATTGGGGAAACTCAGCTCGAAATGCAATCAACAAAGTCAAACAGAAACGCAGTCAACAAAATGAATAATTCTACACAACGCCGTCACTAGCTAACCATATTCAACCATGGACTAATAATTATCTCGTGTCCTTCGTCAATTGACACTATTGTTGTTGCTGCACTGAGATATCTACTGTGCTTCCAACTTTCCTCTTCAATCAATCAATCATGTGCTATGCCGGAAAGCGTGGGCGGTCATGACTCGCCATTTCACTCGATCACCAATGTCATGGATCAGCTCAGTGTTCCTGTCTCGTCCATGCCATGTGGCCAAGCCATCCAGGTATTTTCCTCTCGGTCTGTTTCCTTCCATCTTGCCAGTTGTCACCAAGTTCTCCAATCCATTTCTTCTCATAACATGTCCAAAAAATTTTGACTGTCTACGTCTTAATTTCTCTAATCAGTTTACGATGTTCATTTGTCTCCTGTAGTACTTGGTCATTGGTTTTTCTGTCCATGGTATTCTTTGCATTTTCCTCAGAAACCACATTTCTGCAGCCATCAGATGTTTTTCAGCTTGACTGCCCATTGTCCAAGTTTCACATCCATACAAAAGAACAGGCTCTATGTATCCCCTCAACACTCTTTTTCTCGTTTCAATTGACATCTTTTTATTGGTCAGAATGTTTTTCATCTTGCTAAAGGCTACTTTCGCCATGGCGATTCTTGTTCTAATCTCTTCAAGGCATCTCCCATCAGATGTTATGACTGTTCCAAGATAATTGTACCGATTAACTTGTTGATATTTCCATTTACTTGTATATTACATTGTGGCCCTTCTTCCTTCCTACAGAAATGTGGTTTCTGAGGAAAATGCAAAGAGTACCATGGACAGATAGAAAAACCAATGACCAAGTACTACAGGAGACAAATGAAAATCGTAGACTGATTAGAGACATTAGACGAAGACAGTCAACATTTTTTGGACATGTTATGAGAAGAAATGGATTGGAGAACTTATTAACAACTGGCAAGATCGAGGGGAACAGACCGAGAGGAAAATACCTGGATGGCTTGGCCACGTGACATGGACAAGACAGGAACACTGAGCTGATCCACGACTCTGGTGATCGAGTGAAATGGCGAGTCATGACCGCCCACGTTTTCCGGCATGGCACATGATTGATTGAATGGGATTGAGATCTGAGGAGAGACACGAGCGCTTAAGCCATTTGACAAGGCACGTGATGATGATGCATTGGGAAGCATGTGTCTTTCATTATGTCCCATAAATCTACATGCTCTACAGCCAAGTGCCTACAAGTAGTCTATACAGCTAAAGTGCATATAGATCTACATTGAATAGTGAGAGAGAGAGAGAGAGAGAGAGAGAGAGAGAGAGAGAGAGAGAGAGAGAGAGAGAGAGAGAGAGAGAGAGAGAGACACACACACACAGATAAAGACAGAGATAGAGAGAGAGACAGCAAGAGAGAGAGATAAAGACAGAGAGACAGTGAGAGAGATAAAGACAGAGAGACAATGAGAGAGATAAAGACAGAGAGACAGTGAGAGAGACAGAGAGAGAGAGAGATGCTAATTTATTTCATGTCCTTTCAGGATGTTGCAATCAACACCAGGTTAATTTTCTATGCAACTTTACGTTCAGTAGTTTGCATTGTTTCTGGACGTGACGTAAACATCAAACTAACAGGTGTAGGAGCTGATCCCTCCGTCAAGGCACCGAAGTAGAGCGCTACATCATCTCGGCCACGACGCCTGCTTACACGTACGAAAAAAATGGGCCTTCTATTGACATGAAGGCGTATTGGGCAGCCGGTGTTACAAGCATATTGACGTACACCTTAGACCCAGCGACACCCCAGAGCTGATGTGGTCAGTATTGGGCAGCCGGTGCTACAACCATACTGACGTATATCTTAGACCCAGCGACACCCCAGAGCTGATGTGGTCAGTATTGGGCAGCCGGTGCTACAACCATACTGACGTATATCTTAGACCCAGCGACACCCCAGAGCTGATGTGGTCAGTATCGCGGCTGCCACGTTTACTTCCCAAGACAGCTCCTGGTAGCCATGGCTAGACTGGGGCGATCTGCGAGCCTAAGTCAATTTTAAACATCGGCCTGGGTGCGGATTCATGCCGTGCCCACTGGACCGTCAGGCGTTTAGCTACTTGACTACCGCGCCGCGCCTCCCGTGCTGGGATATTATACTGTTTCCATGACCTACACACCAGGAGGTGAACTACACACGTGTCGAGTTCATTACAAGGAAACAGATGAGTAAGTTCGAGTAAATTTTATATACATTATCATGTAGCTTTTCATGTTGTATCGGTGTATGTATGTGTGCTGACGAAAGCTTCAGACGAAATGCACACTCTGTCGCGTGTGATCGTATTCTAGTACAGCTTACAGCCTCTATTTCTCCTTGTTATTGATTCATTCATAGAATATTACACCCACGGCCCGAGTACAATCCACAGCCCACTGGCATAATTAAGGGAACAGAGATTGGATGAATCTGGTGTAAGCACTGTAAGCTGTATGAAGTGTTATTTCTACAGCTGACCGTAACCCAAGTACCAACTCCATGTCCCCATGAAAGGCTCAAGTTGGGGATTACATCAAGTACTCCAGTATGCTGTGGGTTTATGACACTCTTTGACACAAAGGCTATACTGGATTACAGTCAGAAGTAGCTCAGTGGGGTTCTCCAGGCCTGGGTGAAGAACACTACAGCTGATAGGTCAACAATAGGGATATGATGAAACTACGGTAATACAAACTGCCCAATGCAAACAAATACCAAAGACCGGCTTTACAGCAAGCATCATGCTATAGGCAGTGAACTTTCTTCACTGTTACTAGGCCTGCTGGTTCAGCCACCCATATCCCGACTGACTTCATTTGAATGTCATCTCAACCACTACTGCTAGTAATAACTGCTACTACAACCACTAGTACTGCTTTTACAACCATTAGTACTGCTATTACAACCAATAGTACTGCTATTACAGCCAGCAGTACTGCTACTACAACCATCAGTATTGCTACTACAACCATCAGCATTGCTACTACAACCATCAGTATTGCTACTACAACCATCAGTATTGCTACTACAACCACCAGTACTGCTACTACAACCAATAGTACTGTTACTACAACCATCAGTATTGCTACTACAACCATCAGTATTGCTACTACAACCATCAGTATTGCTACTACAACCATCAGTATTGCTACTACAACCATCAGTACTGCTACTACAACCATCAGTACTGCTACTACAACCACCAGTACTGCTACTACAACCAATAGTACTGTTACTACAACCAATAGTACTGCAATTCAACCACTAGTACTATTGTTACAACCACTAGTACTGTTACTGCAGGCATCCTTATTCCATCTGACATCTGAAAGTTATTACAACCATTATTACTGCTATTATCACCACCACACTACTACTGCAAGTCCCTGCTACTATGTCTACCACTATTGTCATCACTATAGCTACAACTACCAATACCACCAAACCTACAACCTCAACCACCACTGACACTATTTCTAATCTTCTAAAATTACTAACACAACCAGTATTACTATGGCTACTATCTTATACTAATAATACAACTGCTACTACTACAACTATTACTAACAAAACACTAAATGCTGCTGTTGCTGCCGCTACTGTTACTGTTACTACAACTGCGAACCATACAACGGCTGCTGATATTACTACTGCTACAACCACAAACAATACAACTGCTACTACCAACACAGTTAGTTCCTCTCGTTTCACATTAAAGCGAAGAAGTACAAACAGTTCAGCAATCCCCACATGCTAGATTCGAAACACCGTATGGGTGCAGTTGGGCCTGTTTCTGTAACCGGCAGTTTGAGGATCAACTACTTCTCTTGAAAGTTAGTGTAAATTAGCAGCCCCAGCACAGACCAACCTCTTATCCACGCGAGGCAGACTGGGCCAACCTGAACCCGAAGATTCAACACCGACTACTACGAAATAGCCACCTGGAGAGAATTGGAAATTAGCCCGAGATGCTAGCACGCTGTGGGAGTAGGCCGGTGTTGCCTACACAGCTTCCAGGGTTATGGGAGTCGGCCGGTGTTGCCTACACAGCTTCCTGGGTTATGGGAGTCGGCCGGTGTTGCCTACACAGCTTCCTGGGTTATGGGAGTCGGCCGGTGTTGCCCAGACAGCTTCCTGGGTTATAGGAGTCGGCCGGTGTTGCCCAGACAGCTTCCTGGGTTATGGGAGAAGGTGCAATCTGCAATGAAGAAAGATCCCGACTACTGCAACATCTATCCAGAGAGATCAAGGAAAGGAAGATGAAATAAGAGCAAACACTAAAAAAGTTGCACGTCTCTTTTAGTTTGTCGCAATCAACCCCAGCATTCACTAGCTGTTTAAGACCTATCAAGCAATGTCAATACGGTAGGTTGCCAATGCTTGCTGAGCGTCCGACACCTCATCCCAGTGAAATAAAGGCAAAGTGGCCTGCTTCTAAATCGCCCGTAGCGGATATGGAACCCTCGATTGGGTATGCTGTGGGGATTGTGAAGCGCAGTTCCACTACCCCATAGATCAGTGGTTCTCAACTTTTTTTGGCCCATTCCCCCCTTCACCATATTTTCAGAACGCCATTCACCCCCCCCCCCTTCCTATCAAAAATTTGGCCCGTTCCCCCCTTCACCGTATTTTCAGAACGTCATTCCCCCCCCCCCCCCCTTTCATTTTTCCTATCTAAAAATCCCCTCACCCCTACACAGTATACGTAAAAGTGGAAGGCAAATGTAATAGCATATACTAAAACAAGTCTAGACATCCACATAAAACATGATTTGTGAGTCTTATTACTTTATAAAATGAATTTTAGAAGGACGAGACATACATAACTGTAAAGTATGAAGGGAAAAACTATGTCAAGTAATCGGTTCTTGTATTAACACGATCTTGAAATGGTCTTCATTCCCCCCCCCCCCCCCCATGGAAACCCTGAAATTCCCCCCTGGGGGGGGGGGGGAATTCCCCACCGGTTGAGAACCACTGCCATAGATAGACCACAGCGCTGGAATAGGAAACAGTAGACAGTATAATAACTGCAAGTTACAAACACGCCGCAAACTGAGGATGCTGCATCCAAACGACGGGAGTTCGTTGAATGTCTACAGCCATGGTATCAGCAGTGAGGCGGGCCTGGTTGGACCTGGCTATTGGCGGCCTTGTTTCTTTGGATATCCAGATGGCCCTGCACTCTAAGGGGTCGCCGTGGCCTAGTGGTTCAACCGCCTGCCTCGCGCTATGAAGGCCGTGGGTTTGATTTCGGACTCCGACATATGATTCAGGGTGCAATTTTTCTCGGTGATCGTTGCTGAAGCTACGGAGTTTGTTTTTTATGCGACGCTTTCGGCAGGCCACCCTGTGGAAAGAGACGGAGCCGTACGGGATAAAACTCGGTGCAATGAAGTAGTCTCTGGCCTCTAAATCTTTCCTAGGGACACTGGCTCCAACAGTAACGTATTGTCATCTGGAGGCGGCAGGTTGAAGGGATTATCGGGACAAAGACACACACCTTATCTAAGACTAGGGATCGTGAGATGGCACGCCATGACTTCCCAGGCCTAACGGCACATCATGATGTCGAGGTTTAGTGTCCGTGTGGGTAAAGCTTATAGTTTTTTTTGTTTTTTTTTACCTCGTATCGCCTCATCTGACTTCAACCTCTTTCTATGAGTGCTAATGAATACCTGAGAATCTACCTTCTATATTATTTTATTATTTCAATGGCATGAATGATCCCTCTAGCAACTGCTGACCACGTGATTTCAATAACACAAAGACCTCCAGGACACAGAGAAAACAATGACTACATACAAATTGACCACCAAGATGAGAAAACACTGACAACACACAAAATGACCTCCAGGACACAGAAAACACTGACAACACACAAAATGACCTCCAGGACACAGAAAATACACTGACCACACACTCAATGACCAGCAAGACACAGAGAATACACTGATCACACACAAACTGACCGTTATGGAAGACCTTCCTCTCCTTGATAAGTGTCTCCAGAGTGTTGATGACCAGCTGGTGGTGTGGCACGGTCATCTCCTTGTGCCAGGCACCAAGCTTCTCCAGCACCATGTCCAGGGTGGCCAGGATACGGCGCAGGTTCAGATCCATGATGATGTTGCAGAGTGCGTCTGGCAGCGGCATGAACTGGGTCTGGGGAATCACCTGCATCTGGATGCCGTTCACATCACCTGGGGGTCAGACACGGGAGTGTGCTGCCGTAAGCAAATCTTACACTGGTCAGTCTGGGTCAACCGACGTTTCACAATTCGTACATTTGGAAATATCAGGGTTAACGAGCAGAAGGAAGAAGAAGAATGGAGATTAGTATGCTGTTTATTAATATTAAACGCGACGGTAAAGTTGAAGCCATCATAAGGTGATTGGTTTTCAACAACTGTGAGATCTGTGTGGTATGAGATCAACAATCAGTCAGGTGTCGTCTACCATCTCTTCGTGCTATCTTCCCAAATGCACCCCCATCTATCTATCTCTTGCTCGCTTGCGTTCAACCGTACAAACATTATTGTTTTTATATAAGAGTGTTATGCCTTTCATCGTGGCCGAAATATTTCACTTGCTTCTTGGAAAATTGAGGCTTTTAAGCTCAAATGAACGGCAAAACATGAAAGCTCAGCGACAAATTTGATTAGAAAAGAGTAAGAAGACAGAGACCCTGTGGATTGGCCAATCGGAGTTGGCGAAACATCATTGCCCACGCTTATCGGCGTGGTACACGATGATCTTGCTAGATCTCACTTGCAACATCCGTATGAGCACATATTGTAGTAAAACAAAGTAGCACTATTCCAAGTGCCCGGACATCCGAGACTAATGAGGAGAATGTTTTGAGATGATCGTTGAGCAAGAAGAATAAACATACACACATTCTACTGGGTGTGAAGCATCGACAGAAACAGGCTCACAAACGGCTCCCTGACTCGGAAACCGGTAGACTGTGGTCAGATCAAACAAGTCGTTTGGAAAGAACAGTGATGGAAAGCATGATTCCTGGAAGAACAAACGAACAAACTTTATTTTCGAAGGGTAACAAATTGGGCACGCAGGCCCGTCTTACATTCGGCCCTTCCAATCACTCATCTTTCGTTCATCAGTGCATAGTGCATTCACATAGGAAAAAAACATTGTCAAATGAATGTTGTAAGCATAAACAATGCATGTTACCATGTTATGAGACAATTCCCCCACCCACTCACCCATCTCCTATCTATCCGCGTGTCCCCCACACACACATCCACCACCCAACCACACACATACCCACAGGCACATACATGACCCCATCCATCCACGCATCCCTCAACCAACACATCCCAAACACACCCCCACATACATCATCTCCCTACCCACACACACACATCTCCCACCCACCACACACCCCTCCACCCACACAGACACACATGCATGCAACCACCCACACATCCTCCACCCATCTCATAACCTACCAACACTCACCCACCCACATATCCTCCACCACCCACCCACACCCAAACACACATCCCCCAACCACATTTCCAACACCAACATATTCCCGCCAACTCACATATCCTGCACCCACCCACACATCCCCCACTTGCACACATATCACCCACCACACAATCTCCCCCCCCCCACCCCAACCTACACACACTCACCCTCCCACACATCCTCCACCCACCCACCAACCATCCCACCCCGATCTCCAAACCCCAATCGCACATCCCTTAACTACACATCTCCCCACCCATACACACATCCTCACCCATCAACACATTCCTCATCCAAAAACATACACCAAGCACCAACACACACCCCACCACCCACATATACCCCACTCACACCCATCCACCTTCCCACCCACACACTCATCTCTCACACACATCCACCCACTCACGTACTCATCCATCAACCACTCATACCCACACATCACCCACCCACCCATCAACACATGCATCTCTCACCTACCCTCCCACCCACACACACCCCAACCACCCAGCCAAACACACATCCCCAGAGGAGGAAGGAAGAGGGAGGAAGAGGGGTGAGGATCGAGATGGACGCGGGACACAGCAAACACCCTGCGCGTTAAAACACATGAGGCAAAAGAGATCTAGAATCTTCTAGACAGGTCGTGCTAGAATAAGGCCCTGCGACGCTTGGTGATGAATTGAAGATAGGCAAAGCAGCTCCCAGGCCGACCTGGCCTAAACTGGGATCTATGAAATGTGTTGGGAGATAATGGCGGCCGGTGTGATACCGACAACATCTCACCCGGTGCCGATTGGTCTAGTTAAGCACTACATGTCCAACGCACATTAATGCGTGTGAAGGGGTTCTTGGCATTTTACTTAACTGTTGGGAGCGGGAGGGCACCACCAGTAGATACAAGGGCGAAGATGACGTTACGACAGCGAGGCCGTGGAAGGCATACTAACTTTCCCGGTCAACACATGCCGGCAAGAGGCGTCAATGTGACAGCTCAATCACGTCCAAAACACACATACCACAATAAAGAACAGGAAGAATAAGATCCCGAATGTTCTACACACGCCCGGTCTTTATAGATGTTAGGCTAATGTATCAAATAGAGCCTACTTACTCCTTCATTACGACCTTTAGGAAACAGTAGTTTTTCGTTGTCGTTATTCGGGGCCGGCGTTAGCAGTGCCTTGACTTGTCTCTTCAACTCGTCTATCTGTTTTTGAAGTTGATCTCTTTCGACTTGTGCTATACCCGTGGCTGTCTCGCCCCTCTGCATTGCTTCCTTGAATGGTGTCTTTGTGATGATGGCGATTTTTAAGACGTCTCTATGTCTCTGCAGGTACGGACAGCCCAGGTATCTTGCTCCATGTTTGCCCAGGCAGTTGGCACACTTTCTTTTGTTGGGTGCTCGGAAGTCCGAGTCCATCTTAGCCAGCGGACACTCCTTGAAGGCGTGGTGATCGGCGCAGTATCGGCAGATTTCCGTCTTACTGCGACACGTAGCTCTGCTGTGGCCGGCCTTCTGACATCTGGAGCATTGAGTGATTCTTGGTATGAATCTCTCTGGATGTTGATGTTTCTTGCTGAATGATACTGTGATCGGCATTTCGCTGCCCTCCGACGTCACTACTGCCAAGGTTGTAGGTATCTTGGAGTAGGTGAGAAGCCGCCCCGCCTTCAAGAATCGGATGTGTAGATTCTCTTCACGTAGCTGCTTCAGGATTTCTTCATCTGTCAGCTCCACAGGAATCCGCTTGACAACCCATCGGACTGTTTTCGAGTCGGTGTTTCCGACTCTGGTGTCTTTCTCTTCCTTCTCTGCTGTCTTGGTTCTTGACTGTGTTGGGCTGTCGATCTTCTCCCTCGTAGTAGCTTCAGTGATGGCTGTAGTATCAGGCTCTTTGATGCAGCTGGCAGGTGGGCTCTCGACGTTCTTCTTAATGTCGGCTCCTACGCTGCACATCTTGGCAACAGCGTGTTTCTTGTTGTTGGACTTTCAACGTGTCATTTTCCCGTGTATCAGGCTTCTTGACAGGATAATGCGACTTGACTTGTTAGCGCTCGCAGTGCGAATGACGACGAACATGTGTTCCTAACGCCAAATAAGCAAGACTTTTATTGTCCACTACATATTAGAGCGGACACAATACAACGCAGCAACGAAAGAAAGAAAAAAAACATCTAAAAATATGGTCAGTTCCCAACCGGACCGTGTGCTTGCTAGTTTGTATGCGGTT
Organism: Cepaea nemoralis; assembly: GCA_014155875.1. Lineage (NCBI taxonomy): Eukaryota > Metazoa > Mollusca > Gastropoda > Stylommatophora > Helicidae > Cepaea > Cepaea nemoralis. Next base: position 153,047 of record JACEFZ010008590.1, read on the forward strand.
GCGCCATGTTTGTTCACTTAATGCGAGAAGGTCGCGGTTACAAAAGTCCAGGGCCCAATATTACCGTCAGAGACTAACCCACGGACAAACAACACGTCAACACATCTCACGCCATGAGAGATTCGACGGAACTGTGTGTGTTACCTGGGGGAGCAGTAGAATGTTTGAAGTAAAGCCGCCCTAGCCTGGTTCAGTAGTCAGTAGATGTACTGTCTTTCAGTGGTCAAGAAGTTTAAATCTCTAGGGTGCTGAAATGGGTTGCAACAATTGCAAACCCAACAACTGATATACAATGTTGAGTTCTTGTCCTGGACGTGGGAACGTCAATTACAAGTACCTCAGAAGTCGGGGAACACTGGTAATAGGGAAAGACAATCCATACGCAAAACTGATCCCAGTGCACTAGATGTAGTAGCACGTGCATGAACTACGCTTGAGTTCAAAGCAAACGAAAAGAAAAAAAAACACCGATGCGCGAAATCTGGCGAGGGATTCTCAGAGTATACATCCATGTACACTGCGACGCAAACACGATCAGGGGTTATCAGAGTATACATCCATGTACATTGTGGAGCAAATATGATCGGGGGTTCTCAGGCGTTGCTGAGAAAATGGGGTATATAGTGTTATTAGTCTCCAGTGTGAAGAAAGAGGTGATTGCAAGCACTGAGGTTTCATTGAAGCAGTGGTTTCGGCATTCTGAACATATGGTGAAGGGGTGCATGGGTAAAAAAAAAAAAAAGGTTGAGAACCACTGCATTAGAACTTCTTCCCTTCCTTCGGCGATCAACGCTTACTATCACACATTCCGGCATGGGTTACAAAGAGAAGGTCTGCTGGACAGCTCTTCTGGAAACGTGCAAACTATAAATTGATTAGAAAAATGTGATGAGGAGAGGGGGAGCTTTGAAGTGAAACAAACCTGAAAAATCAAGAGACAAATTGATGAGAAAAGAGTAAGAAGACACAGACCTGGATGGCTTGGCCACGTGGCATAATCGGGGGAAGAGCAGACCTGATTTGACCGACGATGGAGTGAGTTGGTGGAACATGACCGCCCACGCTTAACGGCGTCGTACAAGACGATCATGCTAGATCTGACCTATAACACCCGTGTGAGCACAGGCTGCAGTAAAACAAAGTAGTACTAATACAAGTGCCCAGACATCGGGCACAAAGCAGGAGGAATGAGTGACCATTCGCGGCTCCGATTGGCCAGTCCATCACCTTGCTGGCAGTTTTATTACTCCCGTCAAATGTGTCAAGACACCGGGCGAACACGGGATGTATCTAGTGAAGGCCATAAGTCTCCAGCATTGTGTAACACGGTTGTAACATGTAGACATTTGGTTCCTTCCGACCATAACATACAAGAGTGCAAAATATTAGTAGGCCAAGCGGACCAGATGGCAAACAAAGCACCAATAAAAGCGGGAAGAAATTGAAGAATCATACACAGGGCCGATTGGTCAATGCAAGAACGTTTCAGCTTGATGATACCGGGGATTCTCCAACGATAGCTAGATTACACGACTATGTGTGCACAGGAACGAGTGTATGTGTGTGTCTTGCTGTATGTATTAATCGGGATAGGATATATGGGCGTGAGAGAGTAGGGAGAGAGACAGAAGGGGGGGGGGGGGGGGGGAGAGGGAGAGAGAGAGAGAGAGAGAGAGAGAGAGAGAGAGAGAGAGAGAGAGAGAGAGAGAGAGAAAACGTACGTATGTATGTATAAGTAAACTCTTGTTTTTGATTGTGAGTGAGTATATGTATATGCGAGGGACTGTGCATGCATAATGAAAGTTTGTGTAAATTATGTAAGTATGTATGTAGGTGTTTATTCATGTACGTGTGAATGTCTGACTGGCCGCCTCATGCATATGTTTTATTTTTTTGTTCCTATGTGAAATAACATACACAATAGATCATTTATATACGAAAGATGAGTGTTTGGAAGAGCCGAATGTAAGACGGGCCAGCGTGCCCAATTTGTGACCCTTTGGGGGGAAAAAAGTTCGTTCGTTCGACCTGGGAGGGAAGCCTGGCTTAGCACGTCAGGGCCGTCTCCGAAGACGCGAGGGGCGATACAACCCACCTTATGGGAACAGTGAGTAAGGATACTTTGAAATACCTAATGCATCGCAGGACTGAGCACGGGGAATACCCAATATGCAAGCATATCGACTGTGACAACACGATAAGACAGACACCAGGACAAACCAAAAACACGTCGTGTTGATGCCAACGCTTGCACAAGTCTTCTTTAGTGGATCATTAAGGTTGAAACGAGAGTTACCTCTACTCACCCCCTGTCTCGTTTCTCAACTTCAGATCCCTCCCCCGTTTCCCAACAGCAGACTCCAACGGGTGGCCATAATGTACTCCCACTGCACCCTACCTTCGGCAGTACGTGTAGATAAGGTGTTCCCAAGGCACCCTACCTTCAACAGCCCGCACAGATAAGCAGGTTAACTATGTTGTGCTGTTGGTGTTTTCGTTTCCCGAACTTCGGGCTTTGTTTGTGGCATTCGTTGAAACGTGGGTTACTTATTTGTATTTCAGTTAAGTATTCTTTGTGTGCGCTGTTTGTTCTTTCCTTGATAAAGATTTGTGTCCAAACGCTGGCTGGCATCCGTGCGTGACTTTCCTTTCGTCTAGTTTCCTAGTCATGTTAATTCATGTTACTATACATTCAAGACATCACATGTGTTGATCAGCGTAAAATTGGATAGACCGACACATCCTTGAAGTTAGTTGTAGATTCTCTGCAAGACGTCGGTCAACCACAACATTTTTTGGCTGTTTGAGATTTCTTGGCAAGTTAAGTTCAGAAGTTCAGTAGTTTGTCATTGCTTTCTGAACGACCGGCGCTCATACCATTGTATGAAAACCAACGCCAGGCGGTCTGCTGCTAAAATCGCCCGCAACTGTGTTTCGAACGCGGAATTACTAATTGTATTCGTAACTCCTTCGCCAGTCAGAAGATAGGGCGGTTTGTTATGGGCCTGTGCTCGAAAGGAGAATAATATTGATTGATTGATTGATGTAGGAATCGACATCACAGCATTCGGGGCATTCCCATAAGTGCTCCGTCCCCATCCTCAGCAGTCAGCGAAGAGTTCCAACACTAATAGTACCAGAAGCAATCTGATTATAAGTCCGTCTCGCCTTTCCTCTGATCGTTGAGCCTTCGGCCAGATCCCTTCGTCACTCCTCGTCTCATTCTTGCCAGACCATGGTAATCCATTTGCTCCTCCGAGGTGTGCACGTGCTCCCACAAGGTCGCAACCACGTCTGCCTTGTCATGTATCAATACTCCACCAAGTTCTGCAGAGCCAGCCAATCTGTCCGCCTGTTCATTTCCCAGCACACCGGCATGCCCCGGAGAAAAGATCCAGGCGATGCTTGTCACCCGTGACCTCCGAAGCGAAGCAAGCCACTCCGAAGCGAAGCAAGCCACTCCACACGAAGTCTGCCCGTCCTCACCCTCGTCAGCATGCTTTCTGAGTCAGTTACAATCACGATGTGTGTGTGCGTGTCGTATTCTCCACCCAGCGGAGAGCCGCAGTAACTGCCTCCACTTCCATTCTTAAGCTGGATGTTGTGGTATCATATGCCAGGCTCTCCTCTCACCCACTCCTCTCCACGCCTAATGTTCTCCAAGGGGCACACCTGTCTGATAGTATCCTCCGCCTGAGCCATCCATGATTTCCCTCATATCAGTCGCTGACCCTTAACTGCGTCCAGCGCCTCATGCAACGGGTGATCTGTATCAGCAACTACTCTGAGGTATGTCTTCGCCTGCATCACCTTGAGCCAACCAGCAACAGTCGGCAGACCAAGGATGTAACGCATACACACTACTGGGGTGTCTCTAGTGCATCCCAGAATGACCCGCATAGCTTCGTTCTGTATGCGCTCTAACTTCACCAGCTGACTCTCTGAGACAGTGAGCAGACCTAATCCATAATCAATTACTGAGAGGATAAAAGGAGAATAACAGACAGAACAACAGGAAGATGAAGACAGATTACCGTGATTAGATGTAGCCACTGTCCAATATGTGTCCAGCTTTGTACACACTAAATTAAGCAGAGTGCATGAATACATTAAGAATAGGTACATTACACAGATCCCGATTAAATAAGCAACGGACACAGCGAACAATAAGAAAACGGGATTTGATGAGCATAACAGCCACACCAATTGTCAGTCACATTCTGAATAGATAGATAGATAGATAGATAGATAGATAGATAGATAGAGAGAGAGAGAGAGAGAGAGAGAGAGAGAGAGAGAGAGAGAGAGAGAGCAGATTATACGTTCAATATACGAGATTACACACTTGAGGGTGAATGAAACAACAGATGAAGTACCCAGTCAGAACGCGTGACAACAGTCAGCAGTATACAAGCATGCACATAACAAACTAAACAGTACCATGATAGTGTGGACAATCCCTAAGAACAACAATCTTTGATCAAACACGGTGGCTACTATAGAGAATGCCGCACGCTTTGATGTCAGCTTTGGTGGTTATGTGATAAGCCAAAATACATACCATCACTGTCAAATCTCTTGCCAACTGGCTTGGGTGACCATGCTTCTCCACAACTGCCGGTTCTCTAGAACTATCAAGTCACATGCTATATTGTCGTGCACGGTGTTCAAGCAAGTGTTCGGAATCTCCTCTCACTGTCTTCCTTTACTCCTTGTCCATGAAGGCTACCAGTTATTTCCACACAAGGTTGTTTTTATCTTTATTATATTTACCCAACAAGCGTTCACTGTCTCCTCACGATGTCCGTCTTTCAAACACGATGACCACTCTTTCGGCTGTCCATTGTATTGCAGCATTCTTCTGTTCTTGAAGTATAATGCAAGACACACCAGGCGCACAAACTACATATCCCCAGGCAAGCGATGTACATACAAAACGAAGCCTCCAGTCAGCTGTGTTGCAGCCCAGACACACACAATCCTCAGCTATACTGTACCACATCAGCACGCACTCCACGTCCCTTTAATATAAACCAGTAAGCATTCTCCTATCTTGTGTGTATGTAATGAACATCGTTTAATAATAATAATAATTTTTTTTTTTGCATATCCCTTATAGGACGTTGCAGTCAACATCAGCATTTTTCAGCTGCTGTTGATGTACTAGGCAAGATTATGCTCAGTAGTTTGCCAATGCTTTCTGAGCGACTGGCTCAATACTCCGTAAGTTACCAACGCGGCGAAAACCGCTACCACTTCTCGCACAGGTTACGTTACTCATTAGCATATACGGGATTACGGAGAAAGACGCTAACCCCTTTAATAATTTATATTTCCTTTAATCATCATCACGTGTCATGCCTGTAAGCGTGGAAGATCATGACTCGCCATCTCACTCGATCTATTGTCTTGGACTTTGTTCTTGTCCCAATTATTCAATGCAGCCAAGCCACCATGGTATTCATCTCTTTACCTTCCCCTTCGCTCTCCCTGGGATAACCATTTCCTTGCCGAGACACCCATGCCTTCCTTGAGATACACAAGCTCTCCCTTCTTGAGACACCCGTGCCTTTCTTGAGATACACAAGCTCTCTTCCTGAGACACCCATGCCTTTCTGAGACACCTATGCCTGCCTTGCGATAACCAAGCCCTCCCTCCCTTCCTGAGACACCCGTGCCTTCCTTGAGATACCCAAGCTCTCCCTTCCTGACACACCCATGCCTTCCTTGAGATACACAAGTTCTTTCCGTGATCCCACGACCCCTTGAGAGATAAACTGCCTTCATAGTGCGACATAAGTCATTCTGGAGTACAAGAGAAAGGCAATGGAGCGACATGAACTTGAAAGTAACTATCACTTGTTTGAACAAGACCAGCTTCAAGCAAACAGTCTGCTCCCACAAGCCTACAGACTCAGATGCCCGGGGAATTGATCTCCCCTAGGAGGTACAGATGAAGCAGGCACCTCTGCCAAGCAGGAATCACCATGTATCCTAAGACAAGACCACAAGTACTTAGACAAGATGAGTTCTAAGACAAGACCACAAGCACTTTGACAAAATGAGTTCTTAGACAAGAGAAGTTTTTAAACAAGACATTCTCAAAGACCCCAAGTTTTCAGACATGAATGTAAGTTTAGTTGAATCTAGTTTAGTCAACGGATCAACACCATGGCACACGGCTGTAACCCAAAGAATTCCGTTCAAGCCTGAGCCCAGAGAATCTCAGCTCAGTTCACAAACTCTGTAGCACCGGCGAGGATCCTGAAATACTTTGGGTAGATTTTTAACTCAAAATTTTGCATGGGCAGCACTGTTAGGCTAACCTTTTTCGATTTCCAACTGCCAATGGATTGTTTACGAGCGCAACAATACACACGGGCGTCCATCTCACTACCCAGAGACCAAGGGAAATTTTGTTACTAGACATCCACATGAAAATATCCGGGCCCTCACCAGGGCTTGAACCCAGTACTTCCAGCACTCAAGGCGGACACTCAGCCCCGTGAATATAGTTCTCAACACCATCAGGTTAAAAGACATGTTACAGAAAGAACCAAAGAAGCCAGCATTACAGATTGAAGCAGGGTGTAGGTGGTAACAAAAGAACTTAATTGAACATATTCTCATGTCTTGTAAATTATCATTTGAAATGTTATTCTATTGTTAAGGTATAAGAAATAAGAAAAGCATGAATACCATTAGCGTAAGGTTTGAGTATCTCCTCTAATAGTGGAATAAAATGGTACACAAGGGAAGCACAAACATGCCAATCAGGTTAAGAACCCTCATAGCAGCTTACAACAGTAAAATATAATATAGTGGATCTTTACGTTATATCCTCTGGGCAAAGGGGGACCTATTCTGATGACATGACACACTTAACCTCCATGGAGGAAACACGAGTGTCTCTGTGTGCTGTGCCGAATATGGACCAAACATGCCTCTCCACAGAGGTGACATGATGCCCCAGCACCAGACCTGCATGTGGTTTCTGAGTGTGGAGAAGGGAACGAAGAGTCCTGCAACACTCCCAGTGGAGATGAGAATGAAGAGTCCTGCAACACTCCCAGTGGAGATGGGAACAATGAGTCCTGCAACACTCCCAGTTTAGATGGGAATGAAGAGTCCTGCAACACTCCCAGTGGAGATGGGAACAAAGAGTCCTGCAACACTCCCAGTTTAGATGGGAATGAAGAGTCCTGCAACACTTCCATTGGAGATGGTAACAAAGAGTCCTGCAAACAATCCCCGTAGAGATGATACTTCTGTAGCAGGTTGGGAGTAAAGTCTTTACAACAACCTCAACCTGATATATGTGACACAATGTCAGGACTCAACATGACCTAATTACTACCACAGAAGAATTACAATCCAGTCTTCCAGAAGATTCCCTAACCAACCAAATAACACATTTCTGAATTATTATTCCCGCTTTCAAATGATATCCATATTACGATTAATAAGAGATTGAACTTTACTCCCAGTATACGTTATCAGAAAATATATCTTTAAAAATCCTGACTAACAAACTGCTATAATATATTTACATTACACGAATCGCAAGATTGGCTAACCTGATGATGGTTGTACAGCGTCTATATCAGTGGTTCTCAACCTTTTTTGGCCCATGCACCCCTTCATCCATCATATGTTCAGAATGCCATTCCCCCCCCCCTCCTTTTCGTATTTCTTCCCTATAAATTCCCCACCCCCCAACAGTATACATAAAAATGGAAGCTAAGTTTAATAACACATACTAGAACAAGTGTAGACGTCTACATAAAACGTGATTTGTGAGTCTTCAGAACGAATTTCAGAAGGGCGAAAAGTACAGAACCGTAAAGTATAGAGGGAAAAACAGTATCAAGTATTAGCGTGATCTTGAAATAATCTTAACCCCCCCCCCCCCCCACAAACCCTGAAATCCTCCTCCCCCACCGGTACTTCTTCTGCGTTCATCCAGTTTTTTTGTTTTCCAGACCAAAACCTCAACCAAATCAACCCATTTTTTTTTTGCTATCTACTCTAGCCCCCATGTCCTCAACCAAGTCATTCCATCTTTTGCTATCTCCTCTAGCTCCCTCCATGTCCTCCTCATATTTAACATGGTATTATTAATCTGTCCCTAATTTTCTTTACATGTTATTTCTGTTTGCCTCTACTATGTGTGTACATGGGTTTCAGAGAACAGACTTTAGTAATACTTATTATCAAGCATTTTCTTTTAGGTCAGCATGACCGAATGGATAAGAACGCTTTTCTTAATCATCCAATGTGCTGATGCCTTGGTAGAGATTTCAACCCCTACACTGGTCAATTTGACTAAAATGTTGACTTGTCATCCTTGACACGGGGATGTAAATTACAAGTACCTCAGAAGTCGGAGTGGGTTCCTCGTAATAGGGAAAGCTAATCCATGTGAAAAAAATCAGTCCAGTGCTCTGGAAGTAGTAGCAAGTATAGATTTTGCAAGTTTAAAGCAAGTGAAACCAAAAGAAATTCAGATGTTTTTCAATATAATTCAGCTTCTGCGTCTTTTCTCCGCCCCTTCCTTTGTTGGAATCTGAGAATATTTCTCTTCCGATCTTCACTATAGTGATTCTATTATATTATAGTCCTAATTTGCACAAACACCAATTAAGGAATGATTGTAGTTTATTAATAATGGTGTTTGTTGTTCTCTGTGTTCCTGATTTCATGTTAGAATTACAATAACTTGCTGTTTAACACATTTGGTATAAAGTCTTGAACTGATAGAGACAATCACTAAGACTACACGTAGAATAAGACATAAAATTACAAACAATACTCAATAAGAAGCAGCACGTAACAAAACAGTGGCAATATAATATAACATGGAACCAACATTTACAAATAGACTAAGAAGAAAACAAAAAACAAAGCAAAAATCATGTATAAACTATATACTAAATCTAACATACCAAGTCAGGTGATAATAACCAAACAGCCAAACAGATTTCACACACACACAATGAGAGAGATAGGTACATACATACTTCAAGTATGACTTCTCGTTCAGAAAGCAATGGCAAACTACTTAATGTAAATTTACCCTAGAAAATCAACCTGGGGTTCATAGTTGATGCTGCTGCAAAGAACATGCAATTTGTTTTAAAGAATGTAGTGTAAACCATTTAATTGTAAAGTTAAGTATAGTCAGTACAACTGTAATTGTAAAGATAAGTACAACCTGTACTTCTGTTGTACTATAAACTCCAACTTGCAATTTTAATTTATTTGTTTTACAGAATGTAATGTAAACCATTTAATTGTAAAGTTAAGTATAGTTATTACAAGATGTACTTCTGTAGTACTATAAACCCCACCGTGAAGCAAACACAATAGAAGGCTTCTGATCATCAGAAGTATCCCCCTTTCTACGAACGTCTCTGCCTCTTTATGTTTTTGAACTTGTAGTACTATACAGACTATACAGCTTGTTTGTTGTGGCAATCGTATTTCATGAACTTATTTACAAAGTAGAACACATTCTCAAGAAAACACTTACCGATCCTGTCTATAAGAAATCCCGCAGGAGCTTTGAGCACCCGTCTCCCCCATGCCGATCTGAGATTTTCAAGATGAATATCTGTTCCAGTGACAAGAATCGTTGAAGGTTCCACGAATCCTTTGTACTCTAAACTTTTAATACTTTCCACCAAAGATGGATTCCAATAACACGTTTTGTTTCTAACTTTGAAATCCTGCAGTAAATCTTTCCCGTTATATCCAGAACTCGAAACATTCTTACCTACTCCAGAAACATCCACAGAACATCCATCATTCACATCGACAATCGTTTCGTCGGCTTCATTATTGTCGAAAACTTTATCAGAATTTGAATTCCTCCGAGACTTCGGAATCAAAACAATGGCTAAACACTTCGACACGACGGGTGAATTTTTGAAAATTTCGGGCTTAATCTCCTCTCGAATACGCTTCTGAGACATGTTTTATGTTAAGAACAAACCGCTGTTGTGAATTAGAAGAAGATTACATGTTAGTGTCGGCGGCAAACTGTGAAATAGACGGTGGAAGTTGGAGATTGACCATGGACCAGGCAACTAAAGCAGAAGTCGCCAGCTCGCATCTCCCGCTGTAGACAGCCAGCGCCACCTAGCTCCAGGTGTTGAGGCAAGGGCGGCGAGCCAATCAAGCGGAGCTGAGCAAACAATGGAGGGTTCTCTAGCTTTCTATATCAAGTACAGAGCGCACACGTTGATCACTTAATCCCTGTATTACCTACACATTGTCAGTTTTCTTGACTTATCCGATAAAGTGAAATGCTTCCCCGTTTGCGGTCTGTTGGTCAGGTTTATAGATGACGAAAACGCTATGAGATTTAACAAGAAATGTACCAAACCAAAATATGGACTATGTGTGGATTAATTGGAAATAAACATGTGTAATAGTTCAAAGTTTAACAGATGAGAACAAGAAAATAATTAGATGATGTAGATTGATCTATCTATCTATCTATCTATCTATCTATCTATCTATCTATCTATCTATCTATCTATCTATCTATCTATCTATCTATCTATCTATCTATCTATCTATCTATCTATCTATCTATCTATCTAAATATCTATCTATCTATCTATCTATCTATCTATCTATCTATCTATCTATCTATCTATATGTCTATATGTCTGTCTGTCTGTCTACCTACCTACCTACCTACCTACCTACCTACCTACCTACCTACCCATCCACCTGTCTGTCTGTCTGTCTGTCTGTCCATCCAAACATCCATCGGTATAGGGAATCTCTGTGGCGAAGTAGTTCCGTCGTCTGCTTCGCGCTCCGAAGATCGTGGGTTTGATTCCGGCCCACGTCGTTCACTTCACGAGTGTAATTTTCTCTGAGACTCCTGGGGGTCGTCTCTGGGGCTATAGAGTTTGTACTTTGTGCGACGCTGTCGGCAGACCGCCTTGCGGAAAGAGACTGAGCCATGTGGGATAAAACCGGATGCAATGAAGTAGATCCTCTTGCCTTTTAATCGCCCCTCTCCTCCTCCTATGAGTAGTTTGCCATTAGACAGAAGCAGTAATCGCATTAACTGGTTTTTGCCTTATGCAGAAATGCGTGGCTGCTGGGCTTCTGGTTGACTGCCACTGCCATCGACGATGAACTGTATTTTCGTGGACTGTGTAGGTGAACATCTAGGAAACATCCAGATGGGAAAATGACTGCCGATTCCATCAGAGATGAACTGGGTGTTTCGTTGGGGACTGTTGTGTTGACATTCTGGTGGCGGCATTATGCACAGTGTATCTGTGCGGGCTGTTGTTTGTCGAGACTCCTGTCTTTTCCACTTTTCCATATAGTGGGGAGCATTTTGTGTGATATTCACTGGCACAGGAACGGAGCATAATGGGGACAACCCGTTGCTATGAGGTTGGAACTACGACTAACTAACTAGTAATCGCATTAGCTCGGGGGCAGTGAATGCGTTTTATAATTTGCCGTGAAACCAAGTGGAGGTTTCGAAATCAACTACCGGCCATTTTGAAGCAGACAATTCAGCGTTGGTTTAAACGTTTGAGGTGTCGATCGTTAAGGAAACAATGGCTAACTACGGAACATAAAACTCCTCTAGAAAATTTCAAACAGCCAAAACATGATGATGGGGTTGATTGCGATGTCCCACAAAGGACAGGCAACTGACTTTAGCTTGCCATTGCTGTCTAAACGAGAAGTCACTTAGTTGCGGTTCCAACTTCACGGCAAAGGATCGAGCCATTATGCTCCGTTCCTGTCACTTAGAAGTCACTCCGTTGACATAAACGACATGCTAAATTCTTTGTTGCTGAACCAATGATCAATAAAAAAACTCCCCCGATATCTACTCCATCTGTAAAAGAATTATTCATTATCTTCGTGCGCCAAATCAAACTGCATTTATCAGTTGGAGTGTGAGTGTCAAGCAAATTACATAGGTAGGACGGAAAGACAACTAGCAAATAGAGTAGCCGAACATAAACCAGTGTGGATGGGGAGGGGGGGGGGGGGCGAGTTAATCTTCAGGAATCCCTGTGCAGGCTATTAAATATCCTGTTCTGCTATTTCTCGACGACTCTTAAGCTACAAAGAGAAAATGTTTCGTTAACGATTGCTCAAATATAGTGCAGTTATAGCAATTATGCGGTTCCAGCCGGTTTTGTGCAAAAGAAAGAGTTCGTTTTAAATGTGAAATTACCGCGGGTATAACAGATGTTTCACTTTCAAACAATACCAGTGACTATGTGTTTCAGGTGCTTTCTTTAGCGAAAGAATTGTTCATTTATTCACTTCATATTATACAATTATGCAATATGCACCTGACGAGATGCAGCGAAATATGCCGGGCAATAAATCGTGCGGAGATGCATCGACATATGCTAGGCAATAAATCGTGCGATATATTGTTTGTGATCTCTGTGTTTAAATAATATGGCTCCATTGGTTTCAGTATTTTGGCTTGTACTTCTTAGCGCTGGAATATTTTGTTATGATAACAGTGGTTGAAATTACAGCTGTAACGCGCAATGGGGATTTGTCGCTAAGAAACATGCTTGCTTGCTTGCTTGTGTTCGCTGGCTGTTAACTCCAGCGTGAAATCCTGTATGCCGGATGAAAACATCTTGTTGTCCAACATCAGTGTGATGTCATACAGGACCTGAGGTTTGCGTGAGTATCCGTTGTCCCTTGTCTGGCTTATTGGTGTGCAGACTGGTTATCCCTCGCCATGCAGGCAGACACGCTGCGACTTTGGAGGAATCAACGATCCTACTGACTTTAGCCAGAACCCCAAAGTGACCTGTTGCCCAGGAGGCTCGGCGAGGACGCGTCAATAGGTCTTGGCCAGTATAGAACCCAGCCCTGGTGCCTTGGAAACACCTCTGCGTCCCACTAAGTTTTTTCTAATTATAGAATTAATGTGCAATGTGTTATAATCAAGGGAAGTAACGATTACATTTATTGTAGGCAACAATTACAACTGTAGATTTAAGTAGTGTCCCTTGTTTCATAAAATGTAATGGCTGTGATGTCGGTTCCTAAATCAATCAATCAATCAATCAATCATAAAATGTAAAAGTTGTAAGATTTACAAGAACACAAATATAAGTGACTTAATGGACGTTTTGGCTAGAGATTTCGACAGGACAAACAATAGACACTGATACAACTACATACAAATAACATAATCATTATATGCTATGTGGATAAGCGTAGACGGTCATGGCTAGCCATCTCACACGATCACCAGAGTCATAGATCAGCTCTATGTTCTTGTCTCGATTATGCCATGTGGCCAAGCTGTCCTCATATTTATCTCTCAACCTCTCCCTTACTCTTTCTACATCAATCTTGCCAGTTTTCACTAAGCTTTCCAGTTTATTTCTTCTCATCACGTGCCAAAATAAAAATCTTGAATTTCTCCAAAAAAATTATTAGTTTCATGTAGGACTTGCACATAGGATGTTTTGTCTGTCAATAGTATTATTTCCATGCTACTCACGGTCTCCCTGGCGAAGGAGATAAGGACGTTGTTCGTAATCCCGTATACTCTGGTACGAAACACAGCTGCGCGAGATTCGGCACCGGATCGCGTCGCGCTGGTTACTTACGGAGGTATGTGAGCCGGTCGTTCAGAAAGCAATAATGAAATATATATACTTCACATGTATTTAAGGGAATATTGCATTTAGCCCATATTTAACAAGTAGTTAAGAGTATATTGCATATTTAAGGGTAAATTGCATATTGCCCATATTTCACACGCAAGCAGCGGGATATGTTCTATAAAACACCCCAACACTATTTTTATTACTGCAGTTGCGAGCTTTGTGTTGGCCACATTATTCTGTTAGCGCCGAATGTTGGGCGGCGCTCACCAAACCAGACACCTATCATCGTGCCAACGGCTTCAGGCGAAGGAGCGTAATTGGGAGGGTACAAGCCTTATCCTATTGCGAGGAAATGCAACCTAAAGACTAAATGTCATGACAGGGCAGACCAGGCACTAAGCCTTGGTCGGCAACTGGTCTAGGATGGAAACTCTGGCAGGCGGACTTTGCTTCGCTGATCCGGCATCTTTTGCAGCTTGTCTTGTTCCAGAAGTGTTACCTTTTCTCTGGAGTAAACTAGGCAGGCCGAGAGAGGGATCATGCCACATGGAACACATGGGTATGGGCTAAATTCAGCCCAGACTTTGTGTTATGGAGAGGTATAACTCCATTTTACAAACTATCGTCTGTCAAGACCGTCAGGTGCCAGTCATCGGTCATAAACAGAAAAATGATCCAACAGCATGTCCCGTGCGGACATCACTCCCATCCATAGGCCCCCCCCCCCCACCCACCCTGCAACAGTCTTTCGGAACTTTTATCTATCAAAAACCAGATATCCACAATAGTCTCTCGGAACTACTCTCTATAAAAAGCCAGTCACTAAAAGGCCCCTCTATACGTCGCTTCGGTATACGTCGTTTTGCTATAACGTTGTTGTCACATAGGGGACTAACTTTACGTCGCTACGTTTCGCCATAACGTCGTTTTGAGGCTGGGACAATTCATGAAGGTTCTGATAAAATCAAAGAGGGTGCTAAAAACGTAACCCCTTTGAGTGCTTCCAAGATCACTCGTACAAGAAGTATTCTTATGGAGAACATGGAAGCATTATTAGTAGTATACAATGTTGTATTTACACCTTAAATGTGGTTTCAAACCACCGATAAATAATTCTACACGGGGTTATCCCGCCATCTTGTTTCGTCACAAAACCGGCCCGCAATTGACCCAGATATTTTGAACTTGGCGGGTGTTTTTCTTGGTTCTGGGTCACTACTTCCGGTTGTCGTGATGACTACTTCCGACTGACTTCCGGTTCCGGGGTGGGCTTCGGAGGCGGCGGCGAGCGAACCGGACGCCGGCGACACGAACCGGACGTCGGCGCGCGAACCCAACCTCGACGCGGGTGTGGGGGCACCGCGGCGGCGAGAACCAACCCACCACAGTGTGTGATGTGATCGAACCCCAGTCAACCCCCTTCGCTGAAGAAGACTGAAGTCAATATGTCATAAATTGATCTATTTCATCTCTCGAGCGAACCCGAGTAGGTCAAGTAATGACCGTCTTAATAAACTTTTGCACGGCTCAGTATGCTAATTCGACAGAAGTCCCGACCCCATGTATAACGATTAACGCGATTGGTGAAAATCTGGCTTTAGAATATACCAGACAAAGAAATTTTATTAAAAATTAACCCTTACACATGTAATAACGCCAAAATTTCTTGTATGTATACTAGAGAATAGGTACATCAATATATAACTCTAATCCCCGTTTAAAATAAGCCATAATATTCCTAGATATACATTAAAATATGTAATATTATTAAACATCAAAGTTATACCCCTTAATTATAAAAATATTCCAAGGGAAATAAATCGGAAGCCCTTGGCTCAAACCAGAATTGTTTCCCATTTTAAGTGCTGACCTCCCTTGAATGTCTGTATACCTACGCGACCAGGTAAAGAAACCTGCGCCACCAGGTAAAGAGCACACACAATAGACAGCGACCAAGAGATTTTCCGATACCGGTCAAGCATATCGCTCAACCGAGCACACCCTGTGAGAAAAATACAATGACCAGCGACAGCGAGATTAAATGATACCGCTCATGTAGAACGCCTACGGAATTGTCAATTAACATGGACGGCCTTCAATGCTTATTGTAGATAGCCGTCAGAAGATTGTGAAGGGAATATCTGTGGCGAAAAAATAAAAATATTCCTATCCGAAACCGTTATATATATTATTTGAAATATTAAATATAAATAGATATGTATGTATTTATTTAATTATATATGTATGTAATTCTATAGCTGTAGTAAGTTGTCCCAGTGGCTATATATACGTACTTGCCTTGATGACTTAGTCACGCGGGATATGTGTGCGCTAGCGCGCGCGTGTGTGTATCCGTGCGTGCGCGCGGGTATGGTATCAATTACAGGACATCACAGTCAGTCCCAACATTCTGTGGAGTGGTGTGCTTGCTGGCCATGTTTGCCATTATCATTATGGACGAACGACAATCATGTCACGTGTGTGTGTGTGTGTGTGTGTGTGTGTGTGTGTGTGTGCTATCAATTACAGGACGTCGCATGCAGCCCCAACATTGATTGATTGGTCGTCTGCCACCTTGATGTACCATGTTATTTCACGACCAAAGCGTGGGTGTACTGTCGGGTGAGCGTGTGTGTGTGTGTCCTATCAATTACAGGACGTCGCAGTCAACCCCAACATTGTTTATGCAATGCATTTACAGAACGTTCAAACAACCCCAACATTGATTGGTATGCGTGGACCATCAGGACATCTGTGCGCATGTGTGCGCGCATGTAGGCGTGTGTGCGTGCGTGGGTGTGCTATCAATTACAGGACATCACAGTCAACCTCAACATTCTTTGGAGTTTCGTGTGTGCTGCGCAAGTTTGCAATTGTCATTATATACGAACGACAGTCAGGTCATGTGCGCTAGCGCGTGTGTGTGTGTATGCATGCGCGCGCGTGTGCTATCAATTACACGACATCACAGTCAAACTCAACATTCTTTGTAGTTTCGTGTGTGCTGGGCAAGTTTGCAATTGTCATTATATACGACTGACAGTCAGGTCGTGTGCGCTAGCGCACGTGTGTGTGTGTGTGTGTGTGTGTGTGTGTGTGTGTGTGTGTGTGTGCGCGTGTGCGTGCGTGCGCGCGGGTGTACTATCAATTACACGAAACCACAGTCAACCCCAACATTCTATGGAGTGGTGTGCTTGCTGGGTAAGATTGCTACTGTCTTATTGAACGAGCGGCAGTCATGTCACATGCGTAGGCGTGCGTGTATGTACAGGCGTGTGTGTGCGCTATCAATTACAGGACGTCGCATGCAACCCCAACATTGATTGGTTGGTCGTGTGCCACCATGTTTTACCGTGTCATCGCATGACCAAAGCTAGGTCTTGCACTATACCTGTGTGTCTATCTTTTACATAGCATAGTTAAGCTGTAAGACAAGCCATTTACAGGACGTTGCACTCAGCCCTAACATTGATTGGTTGGTCGTGTGCTATCATGATTCGCCGTGTCACCTCACGACCAAAACTATACCTTGTACTATAGTTGTGTCTGGCTATTACATACTGCAGTCAAGTTGTAACGCATTGCATTTACAGGACGTTGCAATCAGTCCCAGCATTCATCCTTCTTGGACAAGCTTGCCGTTGTCTTTCTGAACGACCGACAACCATGATCTTCTGCGGTCTCTGTCAGCAGGATTACCATCATCAGCATCAGCCAGCACCACCAACAAAATCATTATCATCATCATCATCATCAACTTCAGCATCGTCATCAGTTGAAGGTGACCGATCGGGTGACTCACCACAGGGCTATGTCGGCGGAGTGAACGTACGTGAACGTGTTCAGACATGTCTTTAGGGAAAACTGGAAGATAACTCAGAGCGTACTGACAGTATAACGATACAGCTGATCAAATATGACGATGCTTCCGGTCATATGTCTAAGGTATACAATCGAAACACGTGACTAAAAACCGATTAAAGATGGCGTCGCACTCGATCACATGTGTAAGTGTACATCCGCGTGACTAAAACCGTTCAAAAAATGGCGCTGTACCTGGTCTCGTGTCTTATGGGATACATCCTAAACTCGTGACTAATGGTCAAAGACGGAGTCGCATCCGGTCACATGACCAGAGAATATACTGCTGAGTCAGGAGTCTTCACCAGCAGATATCGTGTATATAACACCCACCATTCGCCGTCTAGATGTCCTGGTCTCAGTGAACATCGTTCAGGTCACAATGTGCCAAGTCTCTAATGGTAAGATGGGATTTTTGATAAGTCTTTCACATTTTCGGTGTGGTTCTCCGAGTAGGCATACAGTTAACTTAACAATACTAGTATAATAAAGAGATATATGATGCTAATAACATATAACTGGAGTATGTGCTCTGCTGGCTGCGACACTAATCAACACATGCACATGGCTGATCCAGCAACCCTGCATACAGAAAGTAGTGTCCTTAGGACCGGCAATGTCCCACAAGGACCGCCTCGACCACTGATTTTTGCATTTGCCAATAGCAACTAATGATACAACCGAGACACGCGTGTAATGACCCAGTAGGTCAAAAACAGTGGTAATGGAAGAAACCATCGTGGAAACTAACACACAAAATACCCCAGAGGGGGAAAGAAATTCGTTCTGGTGCATGTGTGGTCGGCGAGTGCCACGACTAGAGATTGTCTGCTTCTGTCAACTGGTCGCTATATACACAGTCATTGGCGTATCACTATTCAATCTGTCTCGAGACAGCGTCGACACAGTCGAGGGCAAGTTGTGGATAGCTCTTCTAAGCAGCTGTCTGGGTTACATGCTACCAAACCCTAAAATATGAGCTTCTACCTGACATTACCGAGTAATGCGTCGCCGAACATGTTTCCCAAGAACACACCGGGTCACTATTTCGTCAAGTTACCGCAGACTATTGAGGTGAGTCAACATTTCGAAGTGGGTCTGGCCGAAATTCAGTTCCCCAACTACTACTGCAATGTGCTAGAGA
Source organism: Cepaea nemoralis (assembly GCA_014155875.1). Taxonomy (NCBI): domain Eukaryota; kingdom Metazoa; phylum Mollusca; class Gastropoda; order Stylommatophora; family Helicidae; genus Cepaea; species Cepaea nemoralis. The sequence continues at coordinate 171,689 of JACEFZ010008590.1, forward strand.
ATGAAGTATGGTTAAGATACATACCACCAAACGGTAGAGTGATAAGAAAGGCGTGTCCCCCGGGCCTGTACAGTTCACCAGACGCGTTTATAACTGCCCTGAATCGCCTAATGAAAGATCGGAAGGTGGACGAGCAGCTCTGTGTTCTATTCCATTTCGACAATACATCAAAGAAAGTCATCGTGAATATACTTGAACCCGGGGCCACTATTACATTTAGTGAGAAGTTGCAAGAGATACTAGATACAATTGAAGGTGAAGGGGCGATAGACCTGAATTCCGACCTACAAAATATCTACGTATACTGCGATCTCATTGCGGCGAGACCAGTCGGAGACGTCCTGGTCCCACCACTAAGGACGGTTCCTATCATGAATCAGCACTCGACCTCAGTGTTTCGCGCCTACGACAATCCTCATTACATACCGCTGAGTCGTTACTCCTTCGACACGGTGGAAATACTTCTAACCACTGATACGGGTACAAAGGTCGCATTCACTACAGGGACTTCAGTGCTGACGTTACATTTTCGAGTTCGGAAGAGATCAGACCTAGAATAACGGTAAAATACGGGGCGCTACGTCGAAACCACAGACTGTCCGAAGACATGATGTGCCCGACATTCAAATGATTGATGACTCGGTTATCTACAAGACTCAGATATCAGCCCACCAATCAGGAGACCAGTTTTATGACTACAGGCTAAGTGACATGTACATACCAGGCTACCAGCTGAAAAAAAAAACAACCTACCCAGTCCTCTAAAAGTACTGGAGAGTTTTGGTCAGAGACCATAACTTTATGAAGGGAAAATCCCAACTGCACCTCCCCGCGGTAGAGGATGGAAACACACTACTGTGTGGCTAACACAGCTCTGGGGACCGAGTATCCACCGGATTAAGTGGACAACTCTGCAGCTGAGCAGAGCAGGGCACTCACTTGTCCTTACAGTCGGAAATGGCTGTCAAAGGCAGAGGTAAAAAGACCACCATGTGAATGTGGAAGGCAAGGGGAAACCACCACATTATCTTCCCAAGACTTCATGGCAAAACATATATCAAAGTTAGTGAAGGATGTTAATGGCTGTCTTAGGGCATCCTCGTCCGGTAGGGACAGTCATGAGCCACAGGTGACACCAGACCGTCATCAGCTACTGATGGCAAAATCTTAACTAAAATAAATAAATTTAGAGTAGGAACATGGAATGTTAGGACATTAAATGAGCTAGGAAAGTTGACCAATGTTCTAAGAGAGATGGATAGCATGAAAATGAATATACTAGGCGTTAGTGAGATGAGATGGAAGGGATCGGGCAAAATTATAGCTGACAATCACACAATAATTTATTCTGGAGGGGATACACATGAAAAAGGTGTAGGAATAATATTAGACGAAAAAACAGCCAAGTCAATTAATGGATACTGGTGTATTTCAGATAGAGTTATTATGGTAAAAATCAAAGGCAAACCAATAGACATAAATATTATACAAGTATATGCACCAACAGCAAGCAGTAGTGATGAAGAAATACAACACTTTTACGACGAAATAGAAATGGCGATGGCTCAAATTGGATCACAAGAAATAAAGATAATACTTGGTGATTTTAATGCAAAAGTAGGAAAGGGAAAAATGGAGGATGTAGTGGGGAATTATGGTTTAGGTACAAGAAATGAAAGAGGGGAAAAGCTAATAGAATGGGCAAATATCAATGATATGATAATTGGAAACACATGGTTTAAACACCATAAAAGACGACTGTACACATGGATAAGCCCTGATAAGAAAATACGCAACCAAATTGACTACATACTAATTAATAAAAGATTTAGAAATGCTTTAATTAATGTAAAGACAATGCCTGGTGCTGACTGTAATAGTGATCATGTACCACTATGTGGACAAATAAAAGTAAGATTAAAGAGAGGGAAAAAAATGGTTAAGAACATGAGACTTAATAAAGAGGTTCTGAAAATAGATAAAGAAATGCAAGAACAATACAGAGTGACTGTGAAAAATAGGTACAATGCAATAACTAAAATACAGAGTATAGATGAACAATGGGAAATGTTAAGGGACTCCATTCATCAAACTAGCAAAGAAGTATTACCGGAGAGAGGCAAAATAGCTAAGAAAAAATGGATGAATGAAGATATCTTAAAACTGATGGACAAAAGAAAACAGAGTAAAAATGACAAACAAGAATACGCTAAGATAAATAAAGAAATAAAAGATAAATGTGGGAAGGCTAAAGAAAGTTGGTTAAACGAGCAATGCAAAAAAATTGAATTAAATTCCATTAAAGATACAAAAAATATGCACAGACAAATCAGTGAGCTTACAGGAAGAAAAATAAGAATAAATACAGGGTGTTTGAAATCAAAAACAGGAAAGATAATATTAGAGGAAGATGCTATAATGAAGAGGTGGAATGAGTATATAAGAGAATTATATGAAGGAGAAAGGGAAGAATTAACAGAAGATAGTAACTTAGAAGGTCCACCTATTCTGAAAGAAGAAGTCGCTGACGCTATGAAACGTATGAAGAAAGGAAAAACAGCTGGGCCAGATGAAATCACAATAGAAGAATTAGAAGTATTGGGAGAATTTGGAGTAGATATATTAACCAAAATGTTGAATGATATTTACAGCAGTGGATATTTACCCAGTGATATGCTGAAATCTGTATTTATAGCTATACCAAAAAGACCAGGAGCAATTGATTGTGAAGATTTTCGTACAATTAACCTTATAAACCATATCACTAAGCTTCTACTCAGAATCATAATGAGAAGAACCAAAAAGAAAATAAAAATGGAAATTAGTGAAGAACAGTATGGATTTGTGGAAGGAAAGGGCACAAACAATGCAATTTATACATTACGGACACTAATAGAAAGGTCAATAGAGAAACAGAGAGACATATATTTGTGCTTCATAGATTATACTAAGGCATTTGATAAAGTAAAACATGATGAACTGATTAAAATGTTGAAAGATATCAACACTGATGGAAAAGATTTAAGAATAATAAAGAATATTTACTGGAACCAAGTAGCAGCAATTAAAATGGGAAATAAAGAGGGTAGTTACGAACAGATAAAGCTAGGAGTACGACAAGGGTGTGTCTTGTCACCAGATCTTTTCTCCCTGTATAGCGAAGTAATAATGAGAGAGATCAAAGAGATGCCAGGAATACTAGTTGGAGGTTATAATATAAATAATATACGCTATGCAGATGACACAGTATTGGTGGCGGATAATTCAACAGACCTACAACAATTATTAGACGTTGTAGTAACAGAGAGTGCAAGGAAAGGACTCTCCTTGAATATCAAGAAAACAGTAACAATGGTAATATCAAAGAAAATGGTGACACCAAAATGTGACATAGAAATAGAAGGGAAAATCCTTAACCAAGTTGATAATTTTAGATACCTAGGGGCATTTATAACATCAGATGGAAGATGTACAACAGAGATTAGGAGCAGAATAGGGCAGGCAAAAGCCGCATTTCAGAAAATGAAGAGTATCTTATGCAATAAGTCACTATCACTGAATGTAAGAAAGAGAGTGATGAAATGCTATGTAGAACCAGTTTTGCTGTATGGCAGTGAATCTTGGAATGTATATGAACAAATTAAGAAGAAATTAGAAGCAACAGAGATGTGGTTCCTGAGACGAATGTTGCGAATTCCTTGGACTGCCAGAGTAACTAACGACGACTGCCTGAAACAGGCTAACGAAACTAGAACATTATATACAACAATAAGACAGAGACAAACAGCTTTCCTCGGTCATGTGATGAGAAGAGAGGCATTGGAGAACATCGTAACAACTGGAAAGATCGAGGGGAAGAGAGGCAGAGGTAGACCAAGAGAAGTGATGATGGATGGATTGAGACGGTGGCATGGAGGAATATCAGCAGCAGAGTTGATCCAGAAAACCAAAGACCGAGATCTATGGAGAGCCATGAACGCCTACGCCAGCCGGCACGGCACTTGATGATGATGACCCAGACAAGGGTGTGAAGAAATCCAGATACAACATACATTGTGTATAGCTCTGTATGTGAAAATAAAAGGTTGTGATGATACTATGTATACCACCTCATTTCACATCAGCCATTTTGTATAATGACATTATGCGATTTTATTCTTGAAAAATGTACTGAAATACTGTAATAATGTACTGAAATACTGTAAAATAAACTAGTCTATATTATAATTACGTCTTGGTTGTTGAATTTTTCTTTTCAGTGTTTACGGTGTATATAGTTGTCATGTGATGAGAGAATGAAGGACAAAAATCTTGGTCAAGTAAGAAAATTTGTTAGCCAAAAGGGGAAAAATGTTGGCTACATTTCAACCAGACTTATAAAAAAAAACTCACCCAAGCTTATGAAAAGTATGAAAATTTGTTAACCAAATGTGAAAAGGTTAGCCGAATTTCAAACCAAACTTACACAAAATCTCAGTCAAGCATATGAAAAGTAGGAAAATTTGTCAACCAGACGTGAAAAGTTTGGCCATGTCTTTGACATGTCTGAACACGTTCACGTACGTTCACTCCGCCGACATAGCCCTGTGGTGAGTCACCCGATCGGTCACCTTCAACTGATTACGATGCTGCTGTTGATGATGATGATAATGATAATGATTTTGTTGGTGGTGCTGGCTGATGCTGGTAATCCTGCTGACAGAGACCGCAGAAGATCATGGTTGTCGGTCGTTCAGAAAGACAACGGCAAGCTTGTCCAAGAAGGATGAATGCTGGGACTGATTGCAACGTCCTGTAAATGCAATGCGTTACAACTTGACTGCAGTATGTAATAGCCAGACACAACTATAGTACAAGGTATAGTTTTGGTCGTGAAGTGACACGGCGAATCATGATAGCACACGACCAACCAATCAATGTTAGGGCTGAGTGCAACGTCCTGTAAATGGCTTGTCTTACAGCTTAACTATGCTATGTAAAAGATAGACACACAGGTATAGTGCAAGACCTAGCTTTGGTCATGCCATGACACGGTAAAACATGGTGGCACACGACCAACCAATCAATGTTGGGGTTGTATGCGACGTCCTGTAATTGATAGCGCACACACACGCATGTACATACACGCACGCCTACGCATGTGACATGACTGCCGCTTGTTCAATAAGACAGCTGCAATCTTACCCAGCAAGCACACCACTCCATAGAATGTTGGGGTTGACTGTGGTGTCGTGTAATTGATAGCACACCCGCGCGCACGCACACACACACACACACACACACACACACGTGCGCTAGCGCACACGACCTGACTGTCAGTCGTATATAATGACAATTGCAAACTTGCCCAGCACACACGAAACTCCAAAGAATGTTGAGTTTGACTGTAATGTCGTGTTAATTGATGGCACACGCGTGCGCGCATGCACACACACACACGCGCGCGCGCGCGCGCTCGCGTACGTGTCATGACTGTCGTTCGTCCATAATGATAATGGCAAACCTTGCCTCAGGAAGTCAGACACTCCGTGGAATACTGAGGTTGACTGTGATGTCCTGCAATTGATAGCACACCCGCGCGCACGCACGCATACACACACGCACGCGCTAGCGCACATGACCTGACTGTCGTTCGTATATAATGACAATTGCAAACTGGCGCAGCACACACGAAACTCCAAAGAATGTTGAGGTTGACTGTGATGTCCTGTAATTGATAGCACACCCACGCACGCAAACACGCTTACATGCGCGCACACATGCGCACAGATGTCCTGATGGTCCACGCGTACCAATCAATGTTGGGGTTGTTTGAACGTTCTGTAAATGCATTGTATAAACAATGTTGGGGTTGACTGCGACGTCCTGTAATTGATAGGACACACACACACACACGCTCACCCGACAGTACACCCACGCTTTGGTCGTGAAATAACATGGTACATCATGGTGGCACACGACCAATCAATCAATGTTGGGGCTGCATGCGACGTCCTGTAATTGATAACACACACACACACACACACACACACACACACGCACACGTGACATGATTGTCGTTTGTCCATAATGATAATGGCAAACATGGCCAGCAAGCACACCACTCCACCGAATGTTGGGACTGACTGTGATGTCCTGTAATTGATACCACACCCGCGCGCACGCACGCATACACACACGCGCGCGCTAGCGCACACATATCCCGCGTGACTAAGTCATCAAGGCAAGTACGTATATATAGCCACTGGGACAACTTACCTACAGCTATAGAATTACATACATATATAAGTAAATAAATACATACATATCTATTTATATTTAATATTTCAAATAATATATATAACGGTTTCGGATAGGAATATTTTTATTTTTTCGCCACAGATATTCCCTTCACAATCTTCTGACGGCTATCTACAATAAGCATTGAAGGCCGTCTATATTAATTGACAATTCCGTAGGCGTTCTACATGAGCGGTATCATTTAATCTCGCTGTCGCTGGTCATTGTATTTTTCTCGCGGGGTGTGCTCGGTGAAGCGATATGCTTGACCGGTATCGGAAAATCTCATGGTCGCTGTCTATAGTGTGTGCTCTTTACCTGGTGGCGCAGGTTTCTTTACCTGGTCGTGTAGGTATACAGACATTCAAGGGAGGTCAGCATTTAAAATGGGAAACAATTCTGGTTTGAGCCAAGGGTTCCGATTTATTTCCCTTGGAATATTTTTATAATTAAGGGGTATAACTTTGATGTTTAATAATATTACATATTTTAATGTATATCTAGGAATATTATGGCTTATTTTAAACGGGGATTAGAGTTATATATTGATGTACCTATTCTCTAGTATACATACAAGAAATTTTGGCGTTATTACATGTGTAAGGGTGAATTTTTAAATAAAATTGATTGGGTGGTATATTTTTTAAACCAGATCTTCACCAGTGCGTTTAATCGTTTTACATGGGGTCGGGACTTCTGTCGAATTAGCATACCGAGCCGTGCAAAAGTTTATTAAGACGGTCATTACGTGACCTACTCGGGTTCGCTCGAGAGATGAAATAGATCAATTTATGACATATTGACTTCAGTCTTCTTCAGCGAAGGGGGTTGACTGGGATTCGATCACATCACACACTGTGGTGGGTTGGTTCTCGCCGCCACGGTGAACCCACACCCGCGTCGAGGTTGGGTTCGCGCGCCGACGTCCGGTTCGTGTCGCCGACGTCCGGTTCGCTCGCCGCCGCCTCCGCCGCCCACCCCGGAACCGGAAGTCAGTCGGAAGTAGTCATCACGACAACCGGAAGTAGTCAGCCAGAACCAAGAAAAACACCCGCCAAGTTCAAAATATCTGGGTCAATTACGGGCCGGTTTTGTGATGAAACAAGATGGCGGGATAACCCCGTATAGAAGGATTTATCGGTGGTTTGAAACCACATTTAAGGTGTAAATACAACATTGTATACTACTATTACTGGCCGTCTGAATTGAAGACCAGGACCAACGGAATATGCCTGTGAGCAAGCTGATTATCCAAGAGAAAACAAAGTCTCTCAATGAAGATCTAGCTAAGAAAGCGGGTGAGAGCAGTACTAATAGTGCTGATGATAGTTTTGGAGCGAGTCGTTGTTGGTTTAAGCGCTTTAAGAAGTGTTCACTCCTGCACAACATTCAAACAACAGGTGAAGCGGCGAGTGCTGATACTGCAGCCGTAGAGCGTTTCCCTGCAGAGTTAATTGCCATGATTGATGAGGGTGGTTACTGTGCAGCAGACATTGGACATATCTTTTGTTCAAGCAAAGAAGAGCCAGGAAAAGAGGCAGGAAGAGGTTACAGATTCATCCTCAGATGAAGAGGCAGAATTTAATGCCTCTACGTCCCAATAACTCTACCACTCGCCCTCCAAACCACCTCTATTTACCAATAAATATCAACAACCATCAAAATAAACATTACTGTAGTACACAATATACTGTATTTCATTTAATTCTATGGGAAATTGTGTTTCGCTATACGTCGTTTCACTTAAAGTCGCGTTTTCCAAGAACGTAACCCCGACGTTAACCGGGGCTTCCAGTATCCACAAGAGTCTCTCGGAACTTCTTTCTATAAAAGCCAGATATCCACAACAGTCTTTCGGAACATCTCTCTATCAAAAGCCAGATATCTTGCCCATGTCGTTGTCATGTATACATTATCTATCACATCTTTAATTCATCTACGTAATGGTCTTCATCTTCTCCATCTCCCAGGTACACTTTCTTCCATACGGATCTTTTCTCGACCTTCATATTCTTTTCACATGCCCAAAATAATTCATTTTCCTCATTGCCGTTTGTCTTAATAATCAATCTTCTTGAATATCAAGTTTTTATCGCCTAGATCTGTTTGTTCTCCTGTCGGTCAAATGAATTTGTAACAGGATTGTGTAACATTTATATTCAATTGCGGATTTGTGCTGTTCAGTTAAATATCGATATTTGAAGTCCATAAACAGACATTCTCCCGCTGTTTATTCTTCACCTCGACATCGCAAGGCACAAGAGCAACAAGATGAGATGCTGATGATAATGATGGTGATCAGCTGATTTGTGAAATACCCAAGTTTCGCTTCCGTGGCGGTGTTTATGTTCGTGTTGCCAAGGGAGATATGCAATCTCTCAGATTTCTGAAGTGTTTTATTCCATTTGCTCCAAACCACTCAGGACTTAATGACACCAATGATACAGACATGACACTACGAAACAGGTGCAGGCCCAGAAATGATATGTGCTCGGACACTCATAAATACAGGGACACTTCGGTGGCGCAGTGGCTAGAACGTCTGCTTGCATGCCAGGTGGTCACGTGGTCAAACTTGGAATACATTTCGAGCAATGTATCTTATTAGCCGCCGGACGATGATGTATATGTTGGGGGATTGAATGGGACCGGGGGGGGGGGGAAGGATGTGAGTATCTATGGACATGTTCGGCTTGCAAGAATGATATCCCAATAGATGACTAACTAACTAACTAACTAACTAACTAACTAACTAACTAACTAACTAACTAACTAACTAACTAGCTAACTAACTAACTAACTAGCTAGCTAACTAACTAACTAACTAACAAACTAACTAACTAACTAACTAACTAACTAACTGACTAACTAACTAACTAACTAACTAACTAACTAACTAACTAACTAACTAACTAACTAACTAACTAACTTACTAACTAACTAACTAACCAACATTCCAACCTCCGCCTCACTAACTAACAAATCAATCAATCAATCAACCAACCAACTAACTAACGAAGGAACCAACCAACCAACCAACCAACCAACCAACCAACCAGCCAACTAACTAACTAACTAACTAACTAACTAACTAACTAACTAACTAACTAACTAACTAGCTAACTAACTAACTAGCTAGCTAACTAACTAACTAACTAACTAACTAACTAACTAGCTAACTAACTAACTAACTAACTAACTAACTAACTAATAAACTAACTAACTAACTAACTAACTAAGTAACTAACTAACTAACTTACTAACTAACTAACTAACTAACCAACATTCCAACCTCCGCCTCACTAACTAACAAATCAATCAATCAATCAACCAACCAACTAACTAACGAAGGAACCAACCAACCAACCAACCAACCAACCAGCCAACTAACTAACTAACTAACTAACTAACTAACTAACTAACTAACTAACTAACTAACTAACTAACTAACTAACCAACCAACTAACTTACCAACTAACCAACTAATTAACGAACTAACTAACCAACCAACCAACCATCCAACCAACCATCCAACCAACAAGCCAACCAACCAACCAACCAACTAACTAACTAACTAACTAACTAACTAACTAACTAACTAACTAACTAACTAACTAACTAACTAATTAAATAACTAACTAACTAAATAACTAACCAACCAACCACCCAACCAACCAACCAACCAATCCAATCAACCAACCAACCAACCAAATAACCAATGAACTAACTAACTAACTAACTAACTAACTAACTAACTAACGAACGAACGAACGAACGAACGAACGAACAAACGGACGGACGAACTAACTAACTAACTAACTAACTAACTAACTAACTAACTAACTAACTAACTAACTAACTCACTCACTCACTCACTGACTCACTGACTGTCTGACTGACTGACTGACTGACTGACTGACTAACTAACTAACCTTGTAAGATGAGGATGTTATTTGAATAGACTGGAACTCCCACGTCGGCCCACTATAATAGAATAGGTACAAGGACATTTTCTGGAAAGTAAAGGCCACGGCGTGATGTTGACGCACTGATTGCCGATAGATTTGAAATATCATGCCAGCACCATATACCCACAACGTGCCAATGCATAGAAGAGGGTCAGTTGTACACTAGAGCTAATACATCTCATGGCAGCACAAGAAGGGGTCTTTTACGTCTTTTACTCTTCCATCCACACCCACTTTACGGTTTACATGCTCTGTTCTAGCATTAAGTTGTTTCAGACAGAGTCAGTCAGCCAAGAACGTGCACCACAACAATTAGATTGTTACGAACTATCGCAAATTAAAAAAAAAAACAAACACACACACACACACACACACACACACACACACACACACACACACACACACACACACACCTACATGATGCATCGCTTGGTATGGACGGAGTTGAGTTGAGTTGAGTTGAGTTGCGTCAAGAACCAACATCACAGCACTTGGGACATTCCCATAGGTGCCATGACAGCACTCGGGACTTTGCCATACGTGCCATGACAGCACTCGGGACATTCCCATACGCGCCATGACAGCACTCGGGACATTCCTATACGTGGCAATACTAACGATACCAGGAGCAGTCTGATTATATGTCCGCCTGGCCTTTCCTCAGAGTCCTGCGTGTCGGCCAGTTCTTTTGGTCACACTCTGCAGCACCATTCGTCCCAAGCCGTGATAATCTAACTGTTCTTCTACACTAAACACATGATCCCAAAGCGCCCCGACCACGTCTGCCATATCATGCACCAATACCCCACCCAGTGGTGCAGACCCAGCCAATCTGTCCGCCTGCTCGTTTCCCAACACACCAGCATGTCTTAAGGAAGGTTAAGAAGAATTAATTTCTCTATTCCCTCTATTCTGTTGAGATGCTCCATAATGCAATACCCCACCATTTTTCCCTTTGATGTTTATCAATGCTCTAGTAACGCCGACATGGGACAAATCCCAGCATTTGTTTAGTTCCATTTCCACATTCGTCTACCCGAACCCACATCTACACATTCCCCAGTGTCTTCATTATGTCATTACCCACTGTCCGCCATTGGCTTTCATGTAGAAGAAAAGGCCACACACAACTTCACATAAAGCATATGTGCTTTTGATTTTGTGAGTTTGTGCTTATAATATTCAGTTTAGCAATCACTAAAGAGGAGATTCCAAATGTTGCTGTATGTAGCCGGGGCGCAGTGTTTAGGTGAGCGCCCAACATTGCTTAACTACGCCAATGGCTCGTGAATACATAACCTCTGCAGAAAAAGTCCAACTCCTGGCCTTCAAGTGGCGGAACTGTTTTAACTAATAGAAGGGGCGACGGCGAGTTTCTGGCGCCGAAAAATAACCAGTATGCTCTAGATGTGTATGCACGTACATGCATGTGCAGACACGTGTGTGCGCGCGTAAATATCTACACTCGAGTGAGACCACAGTCTGCTCTAGCAAAGAAAGGTGCTGAAGACGGTGGCAACTAGCCAGGAGGCGCACCACAGAAATCAGGATGCCACGCAATCACGCAAAATGGAATATGTCGGCTACTGCTAAATGTTATGGTGCTCGCCCTGCTTTGGACCCCCAGGCAGGTGCAGTGCCGGGCCCTATGTCTCGAAAGGGTCCAACCACAACTACTGGAGGTCCTTCTCAGATGTCCTGTGGAGCCAGTGGACATGAGAATATGACGGCTGGCCATACTAAACAAAGATTTAAAATAATGCACTGGAATGCGGAGGGAGTCAGCAACAAACCAATAGAATTAGAAAACACCCTGGACCAAGAAAAAGTAAGCATATATTGCTTGCAAGAAACTCACCTCAACGAAAATATAGCCTTCAAAATCAGAGGCTACCAGTGTTACCGATCTGACCGAAAGGACAGGCGAAAAGGTGGGATACTGACCCTTGTAAAAAACAACATCATTGCTTCTCAAATCGAAGTCTACATGGAAGGGGCTGAGTATCAGACACTTAAACTTAAGACAGGTAATACAGACTTACATCTGATCAATTACTACTGTCCAAGTGACCGCCCACAGGCACTGGACACACTACCATTAAAATAAACAATGATTGTGTGTGGTGATTTCAACAGTCACTCGCAGAGCTGGGGCTATGAACACATGGACCAGAGAGGAGAGAGACTGGAAGACTGGCAGGATGAGAATAGATTCATCTTGATTAACAAGCCGTCCAACCCACATGCTTTCTGTTTCGAGATCATGGTACACTACAACTGCACCTGGCCTGGCTTTTCATTCACTAGACCTGGAGTGGAACATTACACGATTTGTTGGGAAACAACTTGGTGGCAGTGACCACCGGCCAGTCTTTCTAACCTTAGAAAATGAGCTTGTAAGTGAAAGCAGCAGCCCCTCGAGCTGGAACTACAAGAAAGCAGACTGGGCAATGTACAAGCAACACACCAGCATACTGGTTAGAAACCTGAATACTGAGCAAGACATACATAAAGTAGTTGAAGAGTTTGGGAAATGCATACTACAGGCAGCGCGAGAAACAGTACCAAGAGGAGCCCGTAAACAATATAAACCCTACTGGAGTAGTGAACTGGAACAGTTGCATAACGATGTGGAAGTGTGTAGAAAGCAAGCAGAGGCCACACCCAGCCAAGAGCACCACAATAAATTCCAGCACGCAAAAGCCAAATTTTAAAGGGCCAAGCTGCAGGCTAGACGGAAAAGCTGGCAGGAAAAAACAGAGTCTCTGAACTTTGAAAGAGACACAAGGAAATTGTGGAAGCTAATAAAACAACTTAACGATGAGGGAACAGGGAAAAACTCAAAAATTGCACTACATAAAGATGGAAACATCTTAACACGAAAGCAAGCAGCTGACCATTTTGCGGACTCATTCGCACAAGATAACAATATCAAAATTAGTCCAGAGAAACAACAAGAGATTCGAGAGAAACGACAACATACATGACAGAAGGAAATAGTACATGAGGTTCTGGAGGCACCCATCACAATCAGCGAACTGGAGCTAGACATATCAAAACTGAAAATGAGAAAGTCACCAGGAGCTGATGGTATCTCCAATGAAATGATCAGAAATCTAGAAACAGACGCCAAAGCAAAGCTGTTGCAGATCTTCAATAACAGCTGGACCTTAGTCAGTGTTCCACAAGCCTGGAGAGAAGCAATCATGATACCCCTCCTAAAATCAGGGAAAGATGGTTCCATTGCCTCTAGCTGCAGACCAATTAGCCTCACCAGCTGTCTCTGCAAAACAGTGGAGCTCATCATCAATCACAGACTGCAGTGGTACATTGAAAGTAAAAACATCCTTGTGCCACAGCAGGCTGGCTTTGGGCAGTGCTACTCTACGGAAGATCAGACAACCTCTCTCAAGAAATTTAGGATGCATCCCAAGAGAAGAAGCTGGTGCTTGCAGCATGGATAGATCTGAAGAAAGCCTTTGACAAAGTCTGGAAAGAAGGTCTGATGAGTAACTGAGAACTGCAAAGTCAATGGAAGAATGCACAAATGGGTGAAAGCATACTTGCACAACAGAAGAGCCCGAGTACAGATAGATGGACTCAAGAGCAAGAAAGTACTACTGCGTCACGGTATTCCCCAGGGCGGAGTCTTGTCCCCCACACTTTTTCTAATCTTCATCAATGATCTTGTTGCTAATCTACCGCATGGAATTAAAGCGGCAATGTACGCCGATGACCTGGTTCTATGGAGCACACATGAACATGCATCAGTGGCCACCATATTGCTACAAAGAGCTGTAGATACATTTGCTGCATGTGCAAATAGATGGCGTGTCAGCATAAACACTGACAAGTGCAGCACCTCCCTATTTACCCTCTCTCCAAAACAAAAGGCAGGGACCATCCAGATACACGGAACACCACTAAGAGAAGATAAAGAACCAACATACCTTGGAGTAACATTTGATGGCAGGCTGACATGGAGAAAGCACATCAAAGCAGTAGCAAAAGCCAGGAAGAAAATAGCCATCCTGAGAAAGCTAAGTCTAAGTGGAACCACATGGGGAGCCAGAGGGAAAATACTTAGCAAAAGTTTACCAACAGAGCATACGACCACACCTGGAATATGGGTCAACTGCATGGTGTTCAGCATTAAAAACTACACTACAAGAGCTGGACAAGGTGCAAAATCAAGCACTTAGAGTCACCACAGGAGGGATGAGTTCAACCCCTATAGTGGAAATGGAGAAGATGGGGAGGGCACAAGCACTGAGTGAGCGCAGAGATACGAAAACACAAATACAAGCAGAAAAGTTCCTCAGCTTGCCAGGCCACCTTATGAAGAACAGATTTGAAAACCTAGCTATGGGGCGGTTGAAAAGAAGTAGTTTTATCCACTAGGCCAAACGACTCTGCAGTGAAACCACTGATCTGCCAACAGTTGGTATCCCCCTAACAACTATTCCAGAGCGAACTCCACGGAAAGATGAGCATAGACCATCATTACAAATCCAAACAAAAGTGAGAGGAATATTTGACAAGGAAGAACAGAACAGTATGCAGCGCAGAACAGCTACTCTCAGCTTCCTTGATGAAGAATACCCACAGGACCTTTGGATCCGAGTCCACACATATGGGTCGGCACAAAATGCTGTTCGAAATGGAGGAGCGGGAGTGTACATAGAATACTCAAATAATACTAGGGACACAGCCAAAGTACCGACAGGAAAGCACTGCCATAACTATGATGCTGAAATTGAGGCAATCAAGATAGCAACAGAGAAATTACTAAATACCAGCAATGGTACACAACCTGTGGTGCTACTGACAGATGCGAAATCAGTACTCGAGGCTCTCCTGTCTGGGAAATTGCCAGTACTAAGGACACTACTTTCTGAACTTAGCAGTCAGCATAAGGTCACTATACAGTGGATACCATCCCACTGTGGAGTACCCGGAAACGACAGAGCTGATCAATTGGCTAAGGAAGGAGCCAAAGTAGAACAGCCTGATGTGCCCATTACATACCACCAAAAGAAAAGAATGATCAAATCAGTCAGAAAGCCACCAAAACCTGCTCAAGATGACTAGCACGTTATGGACAGACCAGAACTAGTCATTATTCTGCGCCTCAGAACAGGACACAATATATTACGCAACCACATGTATGCAAAATTCAAGATTGGTGAAACAGCCATGTGCACATGTGGATTGGCGTCGCAGACAGCAGAGCACATACTCCAAGACTGCCCAAACTACAACATTTCTAGGCAAACCTTGTGGCCAAGAGAGACGACAATGGAAGATAAACTCTATGGACCACTGTGTGAACTGAAAAAGACAGTTAAATTCATGCAAGAGACAACATTGCAGTTATAGACATATTTCAAGTGAACGAAAGAAGAAGAACTAAAGAGGAATTTGGGACTTTCGAACTGAAATGTTACAGAAACGTTGTAAGAATAGCGTGGACCTAGAAGAAAAAACATACGGGCATTACAGAAGATCGGAGCATCAAAGAAGAAACATACGGGCATTCTCCAAAATCGGAGCATACAAGAAGAAACATACGGGCATTCTCCAAATCGGAGCATCCAAGAAGAAACACACGAGCATTCTCCAAAATCGGAGCATCCAAGAAGAAACACACGGGCATTCTCCAAAATCGGAGCATCCAAGAGGAAACATACGGGCATTCTCCAAGATCGGAGCATCCAAGAAGAAACATACGGGCATTCTCCAAGATCGGAGCATCGGACATGAAACACACGGACATTCTACAAGATCGGAGCATCGGAGAAAATGGGGGACTAGAATACCGGATTCTCCTTGGAAAGACCCGGGTTAGAATCCTCTGTATGGTGTGTTTTTTTTTTCTGTCGGGGGCAAAAAGAAAACCCTAACCTGCACAGTTCCCGGCGACTGCACTAGCCAGGCGGCCTTAATTCCTCAAGTTCAAGACCCTCCTGTCATACACCGCAACAGTGATTGTTACTGGGAGAAGAGTTATTTACAGAACGTCGCTGTCATTCCCAGTATTATTTGAATGTTTGTGATTTCTTGGTATGTTTACGTTCAGTAACGACCGATACTAATACCATTGTATAAAACCACCATTGTGTCCGTAACGCCTTCGCCATAGAGCCGGGAGATGAGGCAGGGGTTGATAAGCACGAATATGGAGACAGGACATTGCTGATACATTGGACATGAGGGTGTGTGACACAGGACATTGCTGATACATTGGACATGAGGGTGTGTGACACAGGACATTGCTGATACATTGGACATGAGGGTGTGTGACACAGGACATTGCTGATACATTGGACATGAGGGTGTGTGACACAGGACATTGCTGATACATTGGACATGAGGGTGTGTGACACAGGACATTGCTGATACATTGGACATGAGGGTGTGTGACACAGGACATTGCTGATACATTGGACATGAGGGTGTGTGACGCAGGACATTGCTGATACATTGGACATGAGGGTGTGTGACACAGGACATTGCTGATACATTGGACATGAGGGTGTGTGACACAGGACATTGCTGAAACATTGGACATGAGGGTGTGTGACACAGGACATTGCTGATACATTGGACATGAGGGTGTATTACACAGGATATTGCTGAAACATTGGACATGAGGGTGTGTGACACAGGACATTGCTGATACATTGGACATGAGGGTGTGTGAGGCAGGACAGATGGCCGGAGATCGAGAGGCTTTTCTTCTGGTGGTATTGAGAGTGTTCTGCATCGAACCTGCTGCAAGATGACGATGATGATGATGGTGATGATGATGATGATGATAATGATGATGATGATGATGCATCTAAAATGATGAACCTGTCATGACTAACTGTCGCGTAATCTACAGCCGTATAAGAAAACCCTACGGTTAAGGATGTAGATAGAAAAGCTGACCCTTGGTTAGGTCAGTCCACTGTAGGAGAAGAAGACAAAAAGGCTCGTATTGGGTCTAGATAGTATGAATCCTGGTCCCAGATGAGTCTACCTTCCTATCAGTGGCACAGGGAATGCAAGTAAAGTTGGACACTATACACCGATAGATGATAGCTGACTTAGCAGTGACACGCTACCCTGTGATGAAGAAAAGCCCCCAGTGCCCTCAAGTATAACATACAGGAGAGACACAACTAGTTCACTCAACTTCTATCCTTACACACTACACTACTATTAATTATTATGAGGTGAAAAAGGCAGTAGGTAAAGTTTTGTGTGATGGTCTACAAATCAGACCGCACAGTTTAATTATAAATGAAAGAAAAGAAAAAAAAATGTCTCCACTCGGGAGATAAAAGTAAAATGGATTAATGTTAGTTTCTGGCTAATACAGCAAACAAAGCTGTTTCATGTGCTCTTAAATCATAGAAGCACAGCAAAGCATTCGGTGGTGGGTTGAAGGCAGATTGATGGTTTGTAACTCAGCTCATATCCATAGCTCCCACGAGAGTTGTCTGCAGCTTTCCTCTCCGGTCCATCAGCTCTCATGTGATGATGATGGCAAAGTGGACTGCACTACTTTGACTCAGGCAACAAATAGTTATGGGTGAACTCGCTGATGCTGGTTGATGATGAGGGTGCCGCTCGAGGGTGCACCACAACAACTCTGCAAATAAAGTCAAACAGGACATCTGGTAAGCTATGGTCTGGAATCACTCTTCCATCTTTATTCAACCATTTTGCTATAGCTATAGTCTTCTCATAAGGCAAAGGCATCTGTAATTATTAGGACATATTCCTAACTGTTCTTCTGACTGGACATACCGACAAGATAGAAAGGAAAGGATTGATTTACACTCGTACATGACACTGCCTATCTCTATTCATGAGGAGAGTACGGTCTGATCCTGAATTATATATATATATATATATATATATATATATATATATATATATATATATATATATATATATATATATATATATATATATATATATATATATATATGAGTGAATGGATCCAATTCCCTTCAGCGAAAAGAAATATTCAAGACAAGTACTGATGATGTGATAGGAAAAGACATGGATCACAAACCTAACAATCACAACTGATGCTCCTAAGTGTGCAAGAGACACAAGGGTGTATTGTAAAGTAAGGAAATTGTTCCAGATACTAAGGTGTCTGAATATGCTCTCCACTGATATTCATTCCGAGAGGCCTGAGAATAGTCTCCAATGAATACTGCCTAGGTTGGTGATAGTCATCCACGTATCCATCTATATATAAAGAAGAGTCTTCCTCTTGAGAAGGTATTAACTAGAGACGAGATCCTATCCATACTTAAGAACTGAGCTAATCTAGAAAAGAACAGTATGGGCGCCCAAGCGGCGTGGGCATGATAACTAGGTCATGCCATGGCGTGGGGCTGGTTGTAGATATAGCGAGGCCATTTTGATGAAATACCTACTCTTTGATTTAAACCATTCCATTCAGTACTGTATATTCTAGTCTTAGCAGTAACAGTAATATTAACCTTATTTTAATATATTAACACAGTATCTCAACCCGAGTATACTTTAAAACTAGCGTGGTTTTGTACTACATTGCAGTGTCTCCTTTGTCTGCCAGCGATCATATTCTCCGAATTTATCAAAGATTTAGACACCGGATTTATACGAATATTGTAGAACGTGATGTGTTTCGTTCTATTAAGAACGAGTTTGTACCACTGAACTCGGTTGTAAATTGAATATTCTATTAACTAATATATATTCTATGGGCAACCATGCCGTTTGTGGAATTGGCTGGCCATCATGTCGTAAACTCACATTCATTGCAAAACTGTTATGAACATAAAAATTATATATAGGAATAATAATCGTTTGATCTTACCTAGTTCCAGAATCAGATTCTCACTACGGATCGGGGCCCTTGTTCAATATAAAATTTTCTCTTTCTTATTACTTATTTCAGTAATCTAATATTGACTTATTACTTGCTTAAGTAATTTACTATTTAAAAAAACGTTGCTTTTTGAACACCACAAATGGGCCCCGACCGCTGTCTGCAATGGCTAGCAGAAGAGTGAGACCGGATATGGAACTAGGATACGCAAGTGGTCGTTTCCGGGCCAGTTGTCAGTTGGTATGAAGTTGGCCAGGATAAGTCAGCCAAACTAAATTACTCTATAAACCGTAAATATAATGTGATCGTAACATTTATATAACATTTCTAATTATTCTTTATCATACACTGAATAATAAGCAAGAGGAGAGGGTGCAGCCAGGCTTTCGCCACAGATGTCCCCCATTGGAAAAAAAGTACGTGAGACGGACTTTTACAATCTGGCTAAGCCCTCTCGTTTGCTAGCTTTCACGCTAGTGTATGGGAACACTGAGTAGCCACAACCTCGTCTTCTGTAGAGCAGTGTCTACTTAGGAAATCTGCTCCAACATTATATTTGCCGGGAATATATTCCACGGTGAAGGTATAAGGTTGCAGTAATAGTGACCACCTCATCAATCTTGTGTTTAATTGTTTGGATGAGGCTAAGAACATCAAAGGCTGGTGGTCACTTTGTACAATAAACTTGGTTCCATATAGATACGGTTGGAACTTCTGTATAGCCCATACCAGAGCCAAACATTCTTTCTCGATCGGTGGAGTAGTTCTTTTCCGCTGTATTTAACTTGCGGCTAGCGTAAGCTACTGGAAACAGCATCTCTCCATAATCTCGACCCTTTTGTAAAAGAGATGCTCCAATTCCCACATTGCTCGCGTCCGTCCTTAAGGTGAATGGGCAAGACAAGTCAGGTAATTGTAAAATAGGCTTCGCTGTTAGTCTGTCCTTCAGCGTAGTATAAGCCTCTTCACACGCTGGCGTCCACTTAACTTGCTCAAGGTGCTCCTTTCCTGGTGGCATCTGTTAATGGCGCAGCTAGAACGTTGAAGTTTTTGATAAACTTCTGATAAAATCCACAAGAGGGATACGAAGGATCTGACATCTTTCTTGGTCCTGGGCCTGGTAGCCTTGAGTAGCTTATCTACGTTCTTTTGTTCTGGGCACATGTGTCCTTGAACCACTGTATGCCCCAAAAATTCCAAGCTGCCGGAAAGCGAGCTGGCATTTTGCTGGTCTGGCGGTGAGCCCTGTCTCTGCCAGCCTCCTTAACAGTCTGTCGATGGACTGCAGGTGTTCCTCGTAAGTGTCCGAGGCGATGAGGATGTCATCCATAAAGTTACTGATACTCGGGTCCTTTAATGGATCTAATAACAATCTCATCATTCGGGTGAACACACCAGGAGCGTTGCTCAGCCCGAATGGGAGCACATTGAATTCGTAATGGCCGTCAGCTGTGCTGAAAGCCAAATACGGTCGGACTTCTTTCTTTACTGGAATCTGGTAGTACCCCTTACTGAGGTCTATCTTGGAAAAATACTTCGCTTTACTCAGTTTCGCGAACAATAATCCTTGATCCGGTAAAGGTTCCGCTTGAAATTCTGTGACTCCGTTTAGCTGACGATAGTCGATGCACAATCGATGCTCGCCGCTGGGTTTTCTCAAAAGCACCACACTTGCACTATAGGGTGACTCCGAGGGATGAAATTATTCCTTCTTTTAATAGGTAATTTATTTCGGCTTGTAAAGCCTCCTGTTTTGCATAGGGAACAGGGTAATACTTTTGGCGGACTGGATCTGCGTTCGTTAATTTCATGTCAAACTCTACAAGCTTAGTCCGACCTGGCCTATCCGTTAGCACCGGGGCGTGAGACACTAGAATTCGCTTCATCTTCTCCAACTCAGACGTCTCCAAGTCAGGGTTGATGACGACATCCTTCATGGTCTCCTGGGGTTTTAGCGGATACTCTACACCTGAGTCCTCTCCACCTTCTACCTCAGTTGCCACCGATAATGCCATCAGATGCACCGGTGGATCTGCTACCCTGTCAGCATACTTTCTAAGTAAGTTGATGTGGAATACTTTCTGTTTTCCTCGAATAGCAATCTTGTAGTTTGTATGAGATGCTTTTTCTATGACGGGAAAAGGTCCCTGCCATCCAATTTCCAGCTTATTACTCCCTTGGGGTAAAAGTAATAAGACCTTGTCTCCTACCTCCAGAGAACGGTCCTTGGCTTTCTTATTATAGGATGAGGCATGTTTCTTTCTGGCACGACGCAGGTTGGAATTTGCCAATTTCCAGCCTGTCTCCAGTTTTTGCTTCAATCCTCAACATACTGGGAAGCAGTGATGACAGTTTCATCAGCTCCCTCCTCAGTCCAAGTCCTCATTAAGGCCTCCAGCGGTCCTTTTATGGGTCGACCAAATAATAGTGTAGCAGGTGGAAGTCCTGTCGAGGCATGTGGTACTTCCCTGTATGCAAATAATGCCGCGGGCAGGTACTCATCCCAACATTCTGGCTTCTCCTGTGCTAGCTTACGTAGGATCGACATGAGGGTCCCATTGAAGCGTTCCACCGTCCCATTAGCTTGAGGGTGGTAGGGACTTGTATGGATATGGCGAGTCCGAAAGGTATTGAAGACTTCCTCCATTAACTTCCCCCGGAACTGCGAACCATTGTCTGTCAAAATCTGATTAGGAAAACCTAATCTGGTGAAGATAGTCACTAGGGCATCCGCTACTCGTTTGGAATCTATTCCAGGTAGAGCTATGGCTTCTGACCACATAGTGCATGTATCAACTAGAGTTAGAATAAATGCATTCTTCCTCTTGGAGCGTGGCAGAGGACCAACAATGTCCACGGCAACACGCTCAAACGGAATACTCAAAATTGGCATTTCGCCCAAAGTTACTGGTGCGGTCCAATGTTTAGGTGAGACCCGTTGGCATTCTGGACAGGACTTGACATACCGTTGAATATCGGCGGACATTCCTGGCCAAAAATAGTGGCATGTAATACGCTGAGTAGTGGCACCCACTCCCATATGTCCACTGAAAGATATGGTGTGACCCATATGTAATATCTGATTCCGGAATTTATATGGAACAACAAGTTGCCCGTGGTCGTGATCCTTGGTTCCCGCCCGCCGGTACAAAAGCTTATCTTTCGTATAAAAATCGCCTCCTTGAGGTGGATTCCGTGCTTTAGGTAGTTTACCAAAGCAGGGTTTCAGTGTTGGGTCTTCTGCTTGGGCAGCCCGAATTTCTCGAGGTAGTGGATTATTAAGATGAAGATCAGGCTCACTCGACACTGCTGCCTGACTTCTGGTCTGCACTGCTGCAACAATTATAGGTGATTTTGGTTCGCCCAAGTAGACATACCGACATCCTAACATGAATGGGTACACTGGATCCTCCATCACTGCTGCAGAAATCGTCCCAGTGACATATTTAGATTCCACATCTACCTTTGCAATCTGCACCTCTATTGTCTCAGAGCTCATGGTGGCCCCCTTTATTGTAACGGTCTGTTCTGTTAGCTGGCCGGGTTTGACTAGGTATTTTGCGATAACTGAATCATACTGGAGTCCCGTATCATATAGACATCGCACCTGACTCCCATTTACCATAATAGTTTCAACCACAGGAGGTCTAGCATTGCTCCCAGAGTTCTTGTTGGGGTGGTCTCCGGTTCCCGACGCTAGGCACGCCGCATAGTGGGTTTGGGGTTTATTCTTGCAGAACCGTGTGTGGTGATCATGGTTTTTGCAATTTTTGCAGTATGGTTTACCCCATCCACTATGGTTTGTGGGTGGGTTTTGTGCTGATTGTTGAAACCCATGATGTTGATGAGGACCCACATTTTTCCCAAATTGTCCTCTGCTGTCCTTACCGGAGTTATTTGAATTCTTAGAGAGTTGTGGTTTTTCAACATGAGAACTACTCCCAGCTTTTGTGGTATTCGCTTCGCCATGGGCCATTAGGTATCTTTCCGCCAGAGAGGTTATCTCCGCTAACCGAGTCCCACCATTTTCTGCCACAAAAGTCTGCATCGGCTTGGGCATTGTCTCCCTCATCTGCTCTGCCAAAATCATCTCCTCCAGCCCTGCGTAGGTTGCCTCGTATTCACTCAGTCCAACCCACTTGGAGAAATAAGTGTGTAGCCGTGAGGCAAACTGGGAATACGATTCTCCCTGTAACCGCTTGGCGTTTCGGAACTTCATTCGGTAGGCAGATGAAGTCAACTCATACCTCTTGAGTAGAGCACTTTTCAGAGAGCCGAAGTCCCGTTCCTGTCCAGGAGGTAGTTTAGAAAATATGTCATACGCTGCGCCGCGGAGTCCTTGTGAAATTTTTAAATTCCATTTGTCCTTGGGCAGGATATATGCTTCGGCCATCAAAACAAATTTGTCAATCCAGTTGTCCATCTGCTCAGTCTTTTCATCAAATGGCAGCAGAGGAAAACTCATGGATCCCAGAGAACCATTCTGTGCTGGAGGAGTATCTATACTATAGACTGGAGAACTCGCACTACTGAATCTTGAAGCATCTGGGTGTTGTAATTCCAGTCTTCTTAATTCTATCTCCTGCTGTCTCGTCTGTTCGGCTAGTTTTAACTCCTTGTCCTTCTCCAGTTCAGCCTGTTTCATCTGTTTTTCGGATTCTATTTCCGCCATCCGGATTCTTTCTTCCCTTTGTTCTTGCCTCCATTCTCTTTCAGCCTCTCTGATATACTTCCTCAACTCATCACCCTCATATCCCATCAATGTCCCTTTCTCCGTCAACTCCTGGGTAGTGGGTTGCTTGTCAAATGACATGATAATTGAGCACCTAGATGAGATACCTGAAAAAAACTTTTAAGCAATGCTCACCCCCTAACTATCAATCAACTTAATTAAATGCCCTAATATAGTATGTATAGCAATTAATTAGAACAAACAAACACACTTACCAATCTGTCACCAACCCACTTTGCTTTTGCTGTATATTTTCTTATTCGCGGTTAAAATTTGAAATATTTACTCGCAGGCAACTAATACTAGAACCGTCTAGTCTTAGTGTGAGAATTACGTGGAAAGGAAATCCTACCAACCTACACAATCATCTAGTAGACCTATAGTGTTACAGGCAATTTATAAAGTTGACAGTGAACTTATTGAAAAAAAAATTATCTCGCAGAGGAGCAGCTCAATCTGTAGGATTGGGTTAAAATTAAATCCCGGAGACGAGACACCAATCTGTCGCGTGAATCTACAGCCGTATAAGAAAACCCTACGGGTAAGGATGTAGATAGAAAAGCTGACCCTTGGTTAGGTCAGTCCACTGTAGGAGAAGAAGACAAAAAGGCTCGTATTGGGTCTAGATAGTATGAATCCTGGTCCCAGATGAGTCTACCTTCCTATCAGTGGCACAGGGAAATGCAAGTAAAGTTGGACACTATACACCGATAGATGATAGCTGACTTAGTTAGCAGTGACACGCTACCCTGTGATGAAGAAAAGCCCCCAGTGCCCTCAAGTATAACATACAGGAGAGACACAACTAGTTCACTCAACTTCTATCCTTACACACTACACTACTATTAATTATTATGAGGTGAAAAAGGCAGTAGGTAAAGTTTTGTGTGATGGTCTACAAATCAGACCGCACAGTTTAATTATAAATGAAAGAAAAGAAAAAAAAATGTCTCCACTCGGGAGATAAAAGTAAAATGGATTAATGTTAGTTTCTGGCTAATACAGCAAACAAAGCTGTTTCATGTGCTCTTAAATCATAGAAGCACAGCAAAGCATTCGGTGGTGGGTTGAAGTCAGATTGATGGGTTTCCACTCAGCTCATATCCATAGCTCCCACGAGAGTTGTCTGCAGCTTTCCTCTCCGGTCCATCAGCTCTCATGTGATGATGACGGCAAAGTGGACTGCACTACTTTGACTCAGGCAACAAATAGTTATGGGTGAACTCGCTGATGCTGGTTGATGATGAGGGTGCCGCTCGAGGGTGCACCACAACAACTCTGCAAATAAAGTCAAACAGGACATCTGGTAAGCTATGGTCTGGAATCACTCTTCCATCTTTATTCAACCATTGTGCTATAGCTATAGTCTTCTCATAAGGCAAAGGCAGCTGTAATTATTAGGACATATTCCTAACTGTTATTCTGACTGGACATACCGACAAGGTAGAAAGGAAAGGATTGATTTACACTCGTACGTGACAGTGCCTATCTCTATTCATGAGGAGAGTACGGTCTGATCCTGAATTATATATATATATATATATATATATATATATATATATATATATATATATATATATATATATATATATATATATATATATATATATATATATATATATGAGTGAATGGATCCAATTCCCTTCAGCGAAAAGAAATATTCAAGACAAGTACTGATGATGTGATAGGAAAAGACATGGATCACAAACCTAACAATCACAACTGATGCTCCTAAGTGTGCAAGAGACACAAGGGTGTGTTGTAAAGTAAGGAAATTGTTCCAGATACTAAGGTGTCTGAATATGCTCTCCACTGATATTCATTCCGAGAGGCCTGAGAATAGTCTCCAATGAATACTGCCTAGGTTGGTGATAGTCATCCCCGTATCCATCTATATATAAAGAAGAGTCTTCCTCTTGAGAAGGTATTAACTAGAGACGAGATCCTATCCATACTTAAGAACTGAGCTAATCTAGAAAAGAACAGTATGGGCGCCCAAGCGGCGTGGGCATGATAACTAGGTCATGCCATGGCGTGGGGCTGGTTTTAGATATAGCGAGGCCATTTTGATGAAATACCTACTCTTTGATTTAAACCATTCCATTCAGTACTGTATATTCTAGTCTTAGCAGTAACAGTAATATTAACCTTATTTTAATATATTAACACAGTATCTCAACCCGAGTATACTTTAAAACTAGCGTGGTTTTGTACTACATTGCAGTGTCTCCTTTGTCTGCCAGCGATCATATTCTCCGAATTTATCAAAGATTTAGACACCGGATTTATACGAATATTGTAGAACGTGATGTGTTTCGTTCTATTAAGAACGAGTTTGTACAACTGAACTCAGGTTGTAAATTGAATATTCTATTAACTAATATATATTCTATGGGCAACCATGCCGTTTGTGGAATTGGCTGGCCATCATGTCGTAAACTCACATTCATTGCAAAACTGTTATGAACATAAAAATTATATATAGGAATAATAATCGTTTGATCTTACCTAGTTCCAGAATCAGATTCTCACTATGGATCGGGGCCCTTGTTCAATATAAAATTTTCTCTTTCTTATTACTTATTTCAGTAATCTAATATTGACTTATTACTTGTTTAAGTAATTTACTATTTTAAAAAAAACGTTGCTTTTTGAACACCACAAATGGGCCCCGACCGCTGTCTGCAATGGCTAGCAGAAGAGTGAGACCGGATATGGAACTAGGATACGCAAGTGGTCGTTTCCGGGCCAGTTGTCAGTTGGTTTGAAGTTGGCCAGGATAAGTCAGCCAAACTAAATTACTCTATAAACCGTAAATATAATGTGATCGTAACATTTATATAACATTTCTAATTATTCTTTATCATACACTGAATAATAAGCAAGAGGAGAGGGTGCAGCCAGGCTTTCGCCACACTAACATCTTACAGTCTGAAAAGACGATAATTTGTAAAATGGAGTTATATCTCTCCATAGCACAACGGCTGGGCTGAATTAAGTGACCATGTCGTGTTACCTTTGCAGCACGACCCCTCCCTCGACCTGCCTAGTTTACTCCAGAGGAAAGGTTAACACCGATACATCTGTAACAAGACAAGCTGCAGAAGCTGCCTGGTCTGGAAAGCTATGCCTTAAATGTCCACCAGTTGGAGCTTCGATCCTCCACCAGTTACCGACGCAGGCTTACGGCCTGGTCTGCCATGACATTGAGTCTTCAGGTTGCATTTCCCAGAACTAAGTAAGGTAAGGCCTGTACACTTCCAGTTTCACTTCTCTGCCCGAAGCCGTTGGCACAATGTGGGATGTTCTGTTTGGTGAGCTCCGCCCAACATTCTGTGCGTACAGAAAGCAGGTAGTACCGTCTACTGTCATACGGTAGCTCAGTCATATCTGACTAAGGAAACTGTCATAAACCGATGATAATGTGTAGCCATGTGCAGAAAGTGACGATTCCTTGGATGAGACAGTACCAGCGCGCTATGTGTCAGCTCTACAATTATGCAATCCTCCTTGGATGGCTAGGAATGCCCATGGTCTGGCCTTGCCTTCCCGTGAGTACCGACCGGCTTGTATTCGGTTGTTTTAAGCGGGCCAGCTGGGAGGGAAGGGGAGGGAGGGAAGGAGTGAAGATAACACCACACCACTGAGAATCGAACGTCCTACGAAACACCCGGGAAGGTTAACCGGTCAACAAACGCCCGAAGACGTCAGATGTGTCTGCTGAGAGGTGCAAACTTCGCTACTCTGCTGAAAACATGCACAATGCATTTATGTCCCGACACACATTTCGGTCGAACGAAGAAGAAGAGGAAGAAGAAGAAGGTTATGTATACTGTGTTTGTTTGTCCTAGCCCTTTGTCCCGGCCAGTGCAAGGACAGATTACACACATAGCTGCTAGGTCATGCAAGCGAATGGGTACAGTAATTATGTATGTTGCATTATTGATTACGTATTGTCAGCTTCTGATTTGAAACTCAGGGATTGGCAAACAAAACCGCAATTTCATGTAAATTACCCGCAGGCAGATGGCTGTTTTTAGCAATCATCGCTGAATTGTAAGCACTGACATATATAGCGGATTAATGGGAGTTAGAAGAGTTGAAAGGGGAGTAAATGAAATACATAATAATAATAATAATAATAATAATAATAATAATAATAATAATAATAATAACAATAATAATAACAATAATAATAATAGCAATGTTGTTTAGTTGGCTTGTTGATCGGTTGATTCGTTTCTTGGTTTGCTTGTTGGATGGAAGCAGTCACAGCGCCGTTGCGTTGGTCGGAGTACAAACACCACACATGTGTCGAAATTGTAACTGACTCACAGATCATGCCGAGAAAGGTGAAGTCAGACATGTTTCGTGCAGATTGGCAAGCTTTAAATAAAACATCAAAGATAGGAAGCATCCGTTGGATCTTTTACTCCAGGACATGCCGGTGTGGTGCGAAATGGGCAGGCGGACAGATTGGCTGGGTCTGTACCGCCGGGTGGGGTATTGGTGCATGATAAGGCAGATGTGGTCGGGACCCTTTGGGATCATGCAAAAAGTGTTGAAGAACAGATAAACCATCATGACTTAAAGATAATTGAGTAGGGAGTTATCAGAGGATCTGGATTTGTTGGTTGGCTGATGGTTTCTTTGGTTTGTTAGTTGATGGTTGGTTGTGAACCACCTAAAAGACTGCCAGTTTCAGTTCTTAAAGTCCATGCATTTGCATTCACTACTTTTCAGTCCAGAATTAGGTTTGCATCTGTCAAAGCGAGACTTGCATCCTAGTTAGGTAGTAATTTACCATCTCTAAGAGGACTGTATTACGGAGCTCTCCAATCCTTTGGCCATTGTTAAAATATAACGCAAGACATAACGAACGAATAAACATACTTCATGTCCCTAAACCTAAGATAGACTTATACAAAGCAAGTTTAGCGTACCCTATTGCTCAGTTGTGGAACAATCTTCTAAAGAAATCAAAGACACCACCAATCATTATACATACAGTCGCAACCTTTTTGAATACTACCTCACTACAGATTACATTCTTCTTCTACTTCAGCATTCTGAGCCATTGAAGTTCTTTTCTGCAGATACAATCCGTCTCCATTCGTCTCTCTGGTTGACCTTCTCTTGCCAGTCGTTGATTCCAAGTGCTTGTAGGTCTGTACATGTATTATCTCTCCACCGTCTTCTTGGTCTACCTCGGGGTCTACGGTCTTTTATTTCCTGAGTGTAAACGAGGTTTGTTTCCCTATTATCTTCCATTCTTTCTTCTTCTTCTTCTTCGTTCATCCGGAGTTTTTTTTCCGGACGTGATTGTGTTGTGCCTGTTTACAGCAGAGCTGCGTTCTTGCGCCGTTAGGCCGACACATCCGACTTCTGCGGGCATTTGTTGACCGGGTTAACCTTCCCGGGGTTCCATTCTTTCTATATGCTCCAGCCATTGCAATCTATTAGCCTTTATGATATCAGTGATTAGCGGGGACTTAAACAGATCATAAATGTCTTTGTTACTTCTTCTTTTCCACTCTCCACTTTGTGTATCCCTAATGGGTCCAAAGATGCGTCTTAAAATTTTGTTCTCAAAGGTTTGTAATAAGGCTTCGTCTCCTTTAGTTGTACTCCAGGTTTCAGAGCCATACAGCACAATTGGTCTGATCCGTGTTTTGTATATTGTGATCTTGGTGTTACGAGATAGGACATTTGATTTTAGCAGATGTAGTGCATAGTATATCTTATTTCCAGAGTTGATTCTAGCTTGTATTTCTTCCCTTATTATGTTGGAGCAGTTGAAGATTGTACCCAGGTATTTGTATGTTTCCGTTCTTTTAATGGTCATATTATCTATTTGTATGTGGCCAGAGTTTTTACCCGTTACATGCTCCCCTAAAAAACCCCCAGAAAAACAATATTAATGGAACATGATCTCAAACAACTAGCCAACAATAAACATTCCCATATATTTAGCACGTTATACTTTCTTTAGGTATTTATAATGCCTAAGTTAAACATCGCTTCAGTGGGTCATGTATTATTGATTATTTTTCATGCGTGTTAATGCTTATAGTTCTTTTGTTGTCTAAGATGAGCTTCATGAGTGATGTTGAATGAAATGATGTATGAGAGGAAATAGAGAAGAAGGGCAGAATGTCAGACGGGCCTGCATGCCAAATTCTTAACCCGTTGAAAATAGTTTGTTCGTTCGTTCTCCAAACTCATAAACAAGTAGGTTGTTCACAGCCGACAGTGGAGCTTCATACTGTGGAGAGGCCTATAAGGATGCAGCCATGTCGTGATTCCTCTTCCTTTACAAGTTGTCAATATTTCCTCAACAGGTGGTTGATGTTTCCTCTATAGGGTCATGATGTTTCCTCTACAGGTTGTTGATGTTTCCTCTACAGGTTGTCGATGTTTCCTATACATGTTGTTGATGTTTCCTGTACAGGTTGTCAATGATTCCTCTACAGATTGTCAATGTTTCCTCTACTGGTTGTCAATGTTTCGTCTACAGATTGTCAATGTTTCCTCTACTGATTGTTGATGTTTCCTCGACGGGTTGTCAATGTTTTTTCTACAGGTTGTCAGTGTTTCCTCTATAGGTTGTTGATGTTTCCTCTACAGGTTGTTGATGTTTCCTCTACAGGTTTCAATGTTTCCTCTACATGTTTCAATGTTTCCTCTACAGGTTGTCAGTGTTTCCTCTACAGATTGCCTATACTTCCTCTACAGATTGCAATGTTTCCTCTACAGGTTGTCAATATTTCCTCTACAGGTTGCCAATATTTCCTCTACAGATTGCAATGTTTCCTCTACAGATTGCAAGGTTTCCTCTACAGGTTGTCAATGTTTCCTCTACAGATTGCCTATATTTCCTCTACAGAT
This sequence comes from Cepaea nemoralis, assembly GCA_014155875.1. NCBI lineage: Eukaryota > Metazoa > Mollusca > Gastropoda > Stylommatophora > Helicidae > Cepaea > Cepaea nemoralis. The sequence continues at coordinate 202,434 of JACEFZ010008590.1, forward strand.
TGCAATGTTTCCTCTACAGGTTGCCAATGTTTCCTCTACAGTTTTTAAGTATTCGACAGATGTCAACCAAATGCTCACACGGAATTTACACTGGTAAATCTTCTATAGAAGTCAGCGTGGCCATGACGTATTCCCTGCCCAACCCCCCCCCCCCCACCCCAACCGCATATGCTTTACATGACATCGTTGTCAACATCAGCATCTTTCAGCTGATTGTTGATTTCTAGATAAGATTACGCTCAGTAGTTTGCCATTGCTTTCTGAGTGACCGGCTCACATACCCCTACATTACTAACGCGGCGAGAACGGCTACCGATTCTCGCGCAGATTACGCTCTTCACGTGGATATACGGGATTACGGAGAAAGACGTTAACCCCTAGGCCTGGGAGTTCGGCGGCCATGAGGCATGCTTCTCATAACTTGTTGTACTTGTCTTTAGTATGAACCTGACGAGATATAGCGAAATATATCAGGCAATAAATTGTACAATATGTACATGTATATGTCTTCATGATTCAAATCCACGACGGGAAAACATTGATTTGAACAACGAAGCAATTTAAAGATTGAGCACAACCCACTACTGGCAACGCTGAACGTATTCCGGCACGAACCCTAAGCCTTGTCTACGTCAGAGTGGAAGCACTAGACTCGAGTTTCTCTCTTGTTTGAGCTAGTCAGTAGTGCATATTCCTGACTGGACCCGGGATCAAACTCCGGATCACTGGCGTGTGAGGCGGGTGTGCAACTACTAACCACGTGCCTCAAGGTTCGTGCCGGAATACGATCAGCGTTGCCAGTAGTGGATTGTGCTCAATCTATAATCGTCAAATCCCGAAACAACCAAATAAATCAATGTAGGAATTGACAAAGTCACAAACTGTGAGAACCAGTACACTCAACAACACTTCACCATCATCATGTGCCATGCCGATCAGAGTGGGCGGTCATGTTTCGCCATCTTGCACGATCAACAGAGCTGTGGATTAGCTTTGTGTTCTTATCTTGACCGTGCAAGTAGCCAAGCCAATTAAGTATACTCTAAATACATTAGAAGAAGGCTAGACAAAGCAATGAAAAAGTGAACACAATGTAGAATCTACGGTACAACACCAGCAAAAACATACAAGTGAACATTGTTAGAACACCTTTCCTGTCGCATCATTTTGATGCGAATCATGGAATATTTTACAAATTCTGAGAAACTGAGACTGTTGAACTCAAATTTTACAGAAACACTCTGAGAATCCCGTGGACCAAGAAGATGCAACTGTAATTGTACGAGATGTGAACAGCAAAGAAAACTAGCTCGCAGACAACACCGTGTCCAGGAAACTGAATTACCGTGGTCGCATTAAATGTCACAGTGGGTTGGAGAGTGCAGTAATGGGAGAGGTGGTTTCTGGGAGATGTGCCAGGGACAGACCATGCTCTGTGTATAACACTCTCTTTTGCTCTCTGTCTTTCTCTCTCCCGTTTTTTTTATCTCTCTACATCGCTCAAACTCTTTCTCACTCACTCACACTCTCTCTCTCTCTTCTCTCTCTCTCTCTCTCTCTCTCTCTCTCTTCTCTCTCTCTATATATATATATATATATATATATATATATATATATATATATATATATATATATATATATATATATATTTATATATATATATATATATATATCTTCTTCTTCTTCTTCTTCTTCTTCTTCTTCTTCTTCTTCTTCTTCTTCTTCTTCTTCTTCTTCTTCTTCTTCTTCTTCTTCTTCTTCTTCTTCTTCTTCTTCTTCTTCTTCTTCTTCTTCAGCTTTCTGAGCCATTGAGGTTCTTTGCTGCAAATACAATCCGTCTCCATTCGTCTCTCTGGTGGACCTTCTCTTGCCAGTCGTTGATTCCAAGTGCTTGTAGGTCTGTACATGTATTATCTCTCCACCGTCTTCTTGGTCTACCTCGGGGTCTACGGTCATTTATTTCCTGAGTGTAAGCGAGTTTTGTTTCCCTATTTTCTTCCATTCTTTCTATATGCCCCAGCCATTGTAGTCTATTAGCCTTCATGATACCAGTGATTATATATATATATTAATTAATTTTTTTATTATATTAATATTGTATTATAATATTATATTAATATAATATATTAATATAATATTATATTAATATTTATTATATTAATATAGTGATTATATATATATATATATATTTATTCTTTTTTTTTCTGTCTCTCCTTTTTATAGTCCCACTCTAACGCTCTCTTACACACACGCTCTTATTGACTCTGTCTCTCTGCTTCTATCTCTCTCTTTTTTTCTTTCTTTCTGTTTCTTTCTGTTTCTCTCTCCACTCCCTCTCTTCGACTCTCTCTCGCTCTCTCTCACTCTTTCTCTCTCTCTCCTCTCGCCCAGTCACTGACTTTCTAACGCTTCCTTCCTCTCGTTTTATCGCGCACTCTCTCACTCTGTCTTTCTCTCTGTCTTCTCTCTCTCTCGCTCCTCCCCCCACCTCCCCTATCCACCTACCCCTATGCATGATGGCTCAGTGGATCTCATGTGACCTTAAGGGTAGGCAGGAGTTGAAGTTTTCATTCTGGAGCCAAATGTCCGGCCTGGACTATGTCAAGTGTGGGTTGTGTGGCCGGGACTGAGCGAAGTGTGGGTTGTGTGGCCGGGACTGAGTCAAGTGTGTGGTATGTGGCCGGGACTAAGTCAAGTGTGTGGTATGTGGCCGGGACTGAGTCAAGTGTGTGGTGTGTGGCCGGGACTGAGTCAAGTGTGTGGTGTGTGGCCGGGACTGAGTCAAGTGTGTGGTGTGTGGCCGGGACTGAGTCAAGTGTGTGGTATGTCGCCGGGACTGAGTCAAGTGTGTGGTGTGTGGCCGGGACTGAGTCAAGTGTGTGGTATGTCGCCGGGACTGAGTCAAGTGTGTGGTGTATGGCCGGGACTGAGTCAAGTGTGTGGTGTGTGGCCGGGACTGAGTCAAGTGTGTGGTGTGTGGCCGGGACTGAGTCAAGTGTGTGGTGTGTGGCCGGGACTGAGTCAAGTGTGTGGTATGTGGCCGGGACTGAGTCAAGTGTGTGGTGTGTGGCCGGGACTGAGTCAAGTGTGTGGTGTGTGGCCGGGACTGAGTCAAGTGTGTGGTATGTGGCCGGGACTGAGTCAAGTGTGTGGTGTGTGGCCGGGACTAAGTCAAGTGTGTGGTGTGTGGCCGGGACTGAGTCAAGTGTGTGGTGTGTGGCCGGGACTAAGTCAAGTGTGTGGTGTGTGGCCGGGACTGAGTCAAGTGTGTGGTATGTGGCCGAGACTAAGTCAAGTGTGTGGTGTGTGGCCGGGACTAAGTCAAGTGTGTGGTGTGTGGCCGGGACTAAGTCAAGTGTGTGGTGTGTGGCCGGGACTGAGTCAAGTGTGTGGTATGTGGCCGAGACTAAGTCAAGTGTGTGGTGTGTGGCCGGGACTAAGTCAAGTGTGTGGTGTGTGGCCGGGACTGAGTCAAGTGTGTGGTATGTGGCCGAGACTAAGTCAAGTGTGTGGTATGTGGCCGGGACTGAGTGAAGTGTGTAGTGTGTGGCCGGGACTAAGTCAAGTGTGTGGTGTGTGGCCGGGACTAAGTCAAATGTGGGTTGTGTGGCTTGGATTGAGTCAAGTGTGGGTTGTGTGGCCTGGACTAAATCAAGTGTGGGGTGTGTGGCCTGGACTAAGTCAAGTGTGGGTTGCATGGCCTGGACTAAGTCAAGTGTGGCCGGGACTAAGTCAAGTGTGGGTTGTGTGGCCGGGAATAGTCAAGTGTGGGTTATGTGGCACACCCTGGTAGCGAGTCGACTTGACGGTTGGTTGGCTGAATGGTTCTGTAGTTGGTTGGATAGTCTCTTAGTTGGTTGCTTGATTGTTGGATTAGTTGGTTCGTTAGATGGTTGCATGGTTAGTTGTTAGGTTGGTTGGTTAGTTGGTTGGTAGATTAGTGGTTTAGTTAGTTAGTTAGTTAGCTGGGTGGTTAATTAGTTGGATGGTTGGGTGGTTAGTTAGTTCGTTTGGTGGTTAGTTAGTTAGTTGGTTGGTTGTTTGGTTAGTTAATTGGTTGGTTGGTTGGTTGCTTGATTAGTCCTGCTCTTTTACTTCATGCATCGGCTTCTAGAAGTTTCCCCTCGTTTCATTAGAGCTGAATCTGGAAGTTTGCCCTCGTGTCACTAGAGCTGAATTCTGGACACACTGAGGGAATAAGATCACCCCCAGAAGGTCTCGATCTTAAAGTCCAGGTCTGGCCTGAATCTGATTAAGTTCAGGTCCCCAAGTTTACGCCGTAGTGTAAAGAACTGGCAGGTATTTACTGAACTGGTCAATGACGTTAGTGTGTCCCTATATTGTTTCAGGTAAAGATGTGATATTTGTGTTTATTCAACCGGTTTCAGTAAAAAAAAAATATGTTGCTTGGAGGTCACCATGGCCGAATGGATACGAGCACTCGTTCTTAACTTCCGGTGTGCTGATGCTGAGGTAGCGGGTTCAACCCCTACGCCGGTCAGTTGGACTAAAACTTTGACTTGTCTGTTCTTGACTTGGGACGTAAATAATTTACCTCAGAAGTCGGAGTGCGTTCGCCTGATGGCGAGGGACATTGGCAATATGGGCTAATCGACACGCGAAATATCAGTCCAGTGCTACTAGATGTAATAGAACGTGTATGGACTTGCCATGTGTCGCAGGATAAAATATGTAGCAAGTGCACGTACCGGTATAGATTATCGGGAAGTTAAAAGAACAAGTACAGCGCGCACATTGAACGCACACGCACTGACTTAGAAACGATGACGTGAAAAACGGAGAGAGGGGAGAGAGCAAGGAAGGACGGCAAGAAGGAAGATCATCACGGCAGAATTCTGAGAGGCTAATTGTTAATGGTCAACATCGGAAAGAGACAGTTCAAGTACACGATGAAGGAACATGCGAAGATATCCACCAAGAACCAATAGAAAGGATATAGGGAACGAAACACGGCTTAATAGCGGAGGAATTGGATATGAAGCACAAGCAGGACTGATGGGCCGTTGTCAAAGTTAACCGACTATGGAGAAGATACCTAGAGAATAGTTCGACAAGCAGTCGTGGCGGGAGTAGGATAGTTATGGACATACAACATAAGTGTTAACTATAGGTGAGTGTGAAATAGTGCAATGACAGGCCTGACGATAATTTCGAATTTGGTTAAAAGGGACAGAACGAAAGGACACAATGTAGATGCGAATATGGTTAATCAATGAATTGCCAGCATGTTGTGTGATTCGTTGTGATACTGCCCCTATAATAAAGATTAGATCGAATTAGGACGCACTTGTCCGGCGTTATTTTATAAACACTTTAAGGGTTGACCAGTTGATATATTTACTTATGTTTGAGAGCCAGTAACCTGGATAAACGAGTCAATTATGCCAGCGACTGAATAAGAGCAGGGATTAAATAAGCTAGTGATGAAACATGGCTGAACCATATCACTTGCTATTTTCTAACGAAATATAACGATACTATTTCCCCCATGTTAGACCCGATTTCATCATTTCAGGAAAACAACTGTTGTTTAATTCGCGTGTCTCTCATACAAGTGACAACATTGCAGCAATAGACATATTTCAAGCGAACGAAAGAAGGAGAGAAGAATAGGAATTCGCTTGTAAACGAAGACCACTCAGCTCTAAATTCACTGCCCTACCAACTACGCCAACACATAGCCAGGAACTGGAGAGTGGAGTTTGGCACACACAGTTTGTGTAATCTAAACCAGAAACTCGCGTGCCGACAGCAGCACCCATTGGTCACCTTTGTTTCCGTGACCGGATAACAGCGCGATCATGAAACAGCTCTAACCATCCCCATTAACCTCCCTACAGCGGCCGCACAACAAACATAACTTGTTTAACAATTTATGCGGGAAATCAGGATTTCTATTCAATTACAGTTTTACTTTTTTCACATCATTTACTTGTGTGTATAGCAGCCAGATGAGGCCAATGCGGGCAGCTAACACGAAACAGGAGATGGAATAATTCGCCAGTGATTGAAATTTCTGTCTATTAGAACGGCGACCCAGCATCCACCCACAGGTTCAGGTATGATCCTAGTTGTAAACTTGACAAACGCCAGATATTTTATAGTGTTGACAAAGAGTTGTGTGTAAAAGATTGCCTTTATCTGTGTATGCGTGTCTTTTTTAAAATATTTTTTTTTCTCCATTCGCCGAGCTTTCTAGACATATTTCGTGTTTTTATTCAGAATCCTTTGTAAAAAGTTAATTGCATATCCTTTGCAGGACGTCGCAGTCAACTCCATATATTTGTTGCTGTTTGTGATTTATTGGCAAGTTTACGTTCAGTGGTTTTGCCTTTGCTTTCAAAACGACCGGCTCTTATACCATTGTATGAAAACCAACGAAAGGTGATCTGCTGCCAAATCTCCCGCAGCTGTGTTTCGAACGCGGTATGCGGGATTACTAACTGCTCCCGTAACCCTTACACCACAGAGCTGATCTAAATTTGGAAAAGACAAATATTGCTTGTTCTTTTCATGAATTTGTGATCAACTCCAGGTTGATTTTCTAGACAAGTTTACTCCCAATAGTTTGACATTGCTTTCTAATGAGAAATCAACATTGAAGCCTAACTTGATGCGGGTGTAGGGGTTGAAATGTGGCGTGGGCACATTTATCGCGTTTCACAATTCCCCGAAGTACCGCAGACGATTCGGCAGCAGACCGCCTTGTGTTGATTTGAGCGTCGGTCGTTCAGAAACTACTGAACGATAAAATTGCCAATTAAATAACAAATAGCCGGGAAAATAAAAATCTGGGGTTGATTGCGACGTCCTGTAAAGGACAAGCAACTAACCCCGCCATCAGCTGGTCGGAAGTTTAAAAGCTAGCGCTCTTATACATTCGGCCACGCCGACTTTGTTTAATAAAATTGTGTTGTAGTAATTTAAAACCGAAATTAAGTGTGGTAGACATACAGGACACTGATTTCTCTTCGTTGTTTCGACAGTTCGTTGAGAAATAATTTGTAAGGGGGAATCAGAATGTAACTTGAAATCTCCACTGTGGTATTCGGTTTGATGTCCTGTAAATAATGATGTACTCCCGCGAGGAAACTTGCTCCAGGTTATCACAGCACCGTGCTTGTTTGTACTCTTGCAAGTAATTCTCTGTGGGTACGTACTTAAGTGGATTTCGCGTGTATTTTGAGCGAACTACGCATGTTTTAGTAGATAATGGTTAAAGTGGACTTTGTGTATAGTTAGTTAGAGGTAACTAAAAAGAGTCTGGGAGAAAGGAAGCTTACTGCCAAAATAAAAGTCCTTGTCTATCAAGCCTGTGTCCTTAGTACTCTTCTTTATGGCAGTGAAACCTGGACAACTTACTCACACCAAGAGAAACGTTTAAACAACTTTCATATGCGGTGTCTGCGAAGAATTCTTGGTATTAAGTGGCAAGACAAAATCACAAATACTGAAGTATTGGAAAGATCAGGTTGTGTGACGGTTTATTCCATGCTCAGTCTTCGTAGAATTACATGGATAGGACATCTTGGGAGGATGGATGATGGTAGAATACCAAAGGACATCTTTTTTGGTGAATTACAGATGGGTAAGAGATCTCAGGGTCGGCCTCTACTACGATACAAAGATGTGTGTAAGCGGGACATGATTGATACAGGCATTGATAATGCACAGTGGGAGCAAGTCGCCGCTGAACGTGTTGCATGGAGGGCAAAGATCAGAAATGGAATAAAGACAAAGGAGAAAATTATTGCAGATAAGTCACACACTGAGCGTGTGAGACGTAAGATGGTGCATGATGGTGGAAATGACCACGTGTTCACATGCACCCACTGTGAACGAACATTTACAGCGCGAATTGGCCTTATCAGTCACATTCGCTACCGCCATAGGTAAAAGTTATTATGCCTTTTAAAGCACAAACTATCGTCTGTCAAGACGGCAAGGTGCCAATGAGAGGTAACTTCGTATGTTTTAGATAATGGCAAAAGTGGACTTTGTGTGTAGCTAGGGGGAACTATGAATGTTTTAGATGATTTTAAAAGTGGAATTTTTGTGTAGCCAGAACAAACTAAGCATGTTTTAGATGATGTTAAAAGTGGTCTTTGTGTGTATTCAGAACGAAGCACGTTTTAGATTGTGTTAAAAGTGGGCTTTGTAAGTAGCCAGAACTAGGATTGTTTAAGATTATGTTAAAAGTGGACTTTGTGTGTAGCGAGAACCAACTAAGAATGTTTTAGATGATGGTAAAAGTGGACTTTGTGTTCATTCAGAACTAAGCTTGTTTCAATGATGTTAAAAGTGGACTTTATATGTAGCCAGAACTAAGCGTGTTTTAGATGATGTTAAACGTGTACTTTGCGTGTAACCAGAACAAAGCGTGTTATAGATGATGTTAAAAGTGGACCTTGTGTGTAGCCAGAACAAACAAAACATGTTTTAGATGACGTTAAACGTGGACTTTGTAAGTAGCCAGAACTAATCCTGTTTTAGATGATGTTGACAGTTCCATGCTATAATTTATGATGAGTTTGTTGTTTCCTTGTCTACATTTTCTATTTCTAGTCCTAGAGGGATATACTGCTGGTAACATGTTTATTGCTCTATTTTATTTGACCTCTGCTGGTGTACACTTCGTAGATTTACATGGCAATTTGAAAGATCATTGTGGGCATAACGTGTCCAAGGCGGTTTGATTTCTAACTGTGTTTGTCACCAGTATACAGGACCACATCGGTGGTGTTGACACCATAAGACACTTAGATTCAAAACGACACTTTTGCCATTCCACCAGCCATCGACAATTTTGAGTTGTGTATTTAAGAAGAATACATAATTAATATTCTACCAAATATCAACAATCTGCGAGTGTGTGATTAAATAGAAGACATAATTAACATTCCAAAAAACATCGACAATCTGTGACAGTAGAATTGAAAAAGACCGCATTATTGTCCACTCCACCAACCATCGACAAACTGTGGAACTGTGATTTAATAGAACGGTATTATTACCACACCACCAAACGTTGCCAGCCAGTGACATAGGATTTAAGGGACAACATTCGCGCCAATACATCGAGCATCGACAAGCTGTGACTCTAGAACGCAATGAGAGGCTTCTTTGCAAAACTACCAGGCACAGTATTTGTGGTTTCATCGATGTAACTCATTGCGATATTCTCGTCTTCCCCGGAAATATCGTCATTTTTCTAGCCTGCTGAAACTGCCGGTGATGGAGGCAGCTAAACATTTCATGAACATTATAAAGGTGAGTAAAGTTGCATTTTCTCCCTGTCTTTGTTAGATGAGCTTGTGTGCATGTGTGAGTTTTCATCGTTCTGTTCGCGAGTTACTATAAGAAATACTATTACAAGAGGGCCAACATAAATTATTGGGTAGTATGTTTGCTTGACGTCCCGGTTGTCGTGTGTTCGAATCTTTATCGATTTTTTTTGGGGGGGGGGGGGGGTGGTTTAAAAATGATCTGGCTTCCAGTCGACCCAGTAAAATGGACACCAGAGAAAATGTTATGGGAAATTCTAACTAAATCTCTTATCGAGTGCCAAATGCTTCATAAAAATACAAATTTAGCACCAATTGCGTATTATGCTTCAAGACATTTAAAAGGGACGTTTACACATTTGAGTTTTTTATATTAGGAAAAAATCATTCTAGTGTAGACATTTGCGACAAAGTTAAGCTGAGTCAAGAACCGACATCCCAGCACTCGGGATATTCCCATAGTGCTCTGCCCACATCTTCAACAACCAGCGAAAAGTTCCAATGACGATGGTACCAGTAGCAGTCTGATCATGTGTCCGTCAGTCACATCCTCTGGTCACTCCCTTCAACACCATTCTCTCCAAGTGGTGATGATCTATCTGTTCTCCTGCACTATACATGTGAACCGAAAGCACGGCTTCTTTTTCTTGCACCAATACCCAAACGAGCGGTGCAGACCCAGCCAATCTGTCCTCCTGCTCGTTTCCCATCACACCAGCATGTCCTGGGGAAATCCAACAATTTCTCCCAGTTTCTGAATTTCTTTGACTCATGTTTCTAACTCTCACACTTCCCACATTTCTCAGGGAACTGGACAAGAGTAAAGACCACATGAACTCGCTTTAGAGTAATCTACTTCCAGGGTAGAAGAGGAAAGACCACACGAACTCGCTTTAGAGTAATCTACTTCCAGGGTAGAAGAGGAAAGACTACATAGATAAAACCTCACAGAATGGCATTTTAGGGACAGTATTCAGGGCATCCATCTTTCATCTTTCTCTGTTATTTCATCTGTCCATTGTTTACATGGTCGACTTCTTCTTCTGCTTCCATCTGGTCTGTACATCATTGCTTGATGTGGTATACTGTCAGTTGGTAGCCTAGTTATGTTGCCGAAGCATTTAGCTGTCTGTTTTTTAATGAAATCTAGCGCTGCTGTAACCCTCACTTTAGTCCAGAGTTCATTATTTTTGATTTTCTCTCTTCTGATACACTAAGTATTTTTCTCCGGAATTTCATTTCCTTTGTTATAATTTTGTCTTTCCTCTTTTTCTGTCATTGTCCAGGTTTACCACTAATAGCAAAGAGTTAATACAAAGATCGTATATTTATTGGGATCTATACCAGAATCATACATGCTGTAAATAAGTTTTGTTTGGCTAGTGTTTTTTTTTAAATTTTAGCTTTAGCCAGGTCTAAGACCTATTCAGTAAGATGTTTTTTTTTCCTTCTTCAAAACAATAAACTGTTGAGGAATGTTTATGTTTATGGTGTCGAGCTTATATCTGTTTACATCGTGCTACAGGTATAATAACTACAACCCATGGCGGTAAGACCAGTGGTGGAGTTAAACCTCTCATAGCACAATGCCTGGGCTAAACTGAAGAGACCATGTGTTACCCATGCAGCATGATCCCTCTCTCGGCCTGCCTAGTTTACTCCAAGGGAAAAGGTAAAACCAATATATCTGGAACAAGACAAGCTGCAGAATCTGACGGATCAGCAAAGAAATGCTCTAACTGTCCGCCTGTAGGAGCCTCGACCATTGATCAGTTGCCAACCAAGGCTTAGGGCCTGGTCTTCCCTACCATGACATTTGTCTTTCGGTTGCATCTTTCCTCGCACCAAAGTAAGGCTTGTACCCGCCCATTCATGCTTCTCCCAAAGTAAGGCTTGTACCCGCCCATTCATGCTTCTCCCAAAGTAAGGCTTGTACCCGCCCATTCATGCTTCTCCCAAAGTAAGGCTTGTACCCGCCCATTCATGCTTCTCCCAAAGTAAGGCTTGTACCCGCCCATTCATGCTTCTCCCAAAGTAAGGCTTGTACCCGCCCATTCATGCTTCTCCACCCCAAGCCAATTGACTACGCTTGAGTTAAAAGCCAGCGAATACTTAACCTCCCAAAAGAAGGTATTACCGTCTACTGTTCATGCGGTAGTTCAGTCATATTTAACTTAGACCTGAGGTTATAACATTTATTTCAATCTGTCATGTCAACATTTCTGTACAGCCAAGGAATTAAAGACATGACTTTTCTAGGACAAGGACTCGACTTTGAGTTGACTTGTTTTCCAGTTAGAGTCCGAGAAAATTAGGGCCGTATGCAGCAACGGCCTGGGAGACGAGGAGAAACGATGGGAAAATTATACTTTCCGAACGTATGTCTGTGAAAACAGATTTTTCTCGGTGAAATCGATTTTATTATGCAGATTAACACACGAGGAAGTCTGACAACCATAGAATGGGAATAAATTTATGGCTTGTCTGTTTCTCATTTACAGTCATCATTTACTGCCTTGCCATAAGATGTTGGCTTTCACCTCTCCACAAATCTGGAGCACAGGATCAATTAAATGAACAATGTTCTCTAATCCCACCGGTTTAGACCACCTAGCATTTTTCTGTTGGTCCGCCTCTGCTTCTTTAACCGATCATTTTTTTCTAAAACGTCAGAATGTTTCCCGTCATACCTACCTACCTACCTACCTACCTACCTACCTACCTACCTACCTACCCTCCCACCTAACCGCCCACCCACCCACCTACTCACCTACCTACCTACCTACGTGTCTATTTACTTGCCTACCTACCTACCCACCTGCCTACCTACATGTCTATTTACTTGACAGCCTACCGACCTACCTACCTGCCTGCCTACCTCCTTGTCTTCTTACCATCTACCTATCTACCTGCCTGACTACCTACCTGTCTGCCTACCTATCTACCTACCTACCAGCCTACCTCCTTGTGTGCTTACCTATCTACCTACCATCCTACCTCCTTGTCTGCTTACCTACCTACCTACCTACCTACATTTCTGCGTATCTGCATATCGACCTATGTACATACCTATCTATATATCTACCTACCTACCCACCCAACCAATACTTACCTAGCTACTTTTCTACTTACCTACCTACGTACGTATCTGCATACATGCCTGCCTGTCTACCTACCTACCTGCTTGCCTGCCTACCTACCTAGCTACCTGCCTACCTACCTACCTACTTACCTACCTGCTAGTCTGCCTACCTGCCTGTCTGCTTACCTACCTGCTTGTGTAACTACCTAGCTACCTATCTACCTACATACATACCTACCTACATGTCTGTCTGCATACACACCTACCTACACACCTACCTACCTACCTACCTACCTACCTCGTAGCCTTCCTGCGAACGTACCTATGGACCTATCTACCTTCCTATTTATATACCTACATACGTACTTATCTGCATACTTATCTACCTACCTATCTAATCACCCACCAACATACTTACCTACATAATACTTAGTACATACCTACTCATTGACCACCTACCCACCCCTTACCCACCCACTTACCCACCCACTTACCCAACCACTTACCCACTCACCTACACATACAGATAACAACTTAACTACATACTGCATGCCTGAATGCCTACATACCTGTCTGTCTGCCTGCATGTCTGTCTATTTATCACTCAGCCCATGTTTGCCGTTGCTAAGGTTGATGTGTATTGTTTGTTCCCCGTATGTAGTTCTGTCATCACTCTAGTATGTCTGTCCAAACGTCCCTCCGCACGCCTGTCTTGCGTATGTCTGTCCAAACGTCTCTCCATACGTATGTCTTGTGTATGTCTGTCCAAACGTTTCTCCATACGTATGTCTTGTGAATGTCTGTCCAAACATCCCCCCATACTTATGTCTTGTGAATATCTGTCCAAACATCTCCCTATACGTCTGTCTTGTGAATGTCTGTCCAAACACGAGCTGACCGGTGTAGAGAGAAAACCCACTACCCCACCATCAGAACGTCGGACATTTTTTGTTTAAAGAGCGAGTGCTTAACCTTTCGACGAGTCCACTTCACCCCAGGGGTGGCAAATGTGTACGTCACGATGTGGCCTCAACACCGGTGTTATTTATCATTTTTCTTGAAGCTGTTTACCCTCAATGGGTGGGTCTACGACGTGTAAGCGTCATCACATTGTGCAGCCCTAAATGCACGGATGAATAGATGGCCAGTATATTTCTTACTTTCGCAGGCAACCAGCCGTGGCATCGAACCCCCCTCCTACCGTGTTCATGATATTATCAGCGGAGTTACCTAGCAACTTCGCTAACATTCATTCATTCATTCATTCATTCATTCGTTCATTCATTCGTTCGTTCAGTTCGTTCGTTCATTCATTCATTAGCATGAACTCTGCCAGAACCTTGCTCCCATGACAACCTTCCGGAAAACTGCTCGATCATAATTACGATTTCGCATCTGATACACCCATCTGGAGATCATCCGCCACATCCTGCAGCCATCTTCTCTTTGGCTTTCATCTTCCTCTTTTCCCAGGCATATACCCCTCCATTATTGTTCTCTCCAAACTTTCATAGCCTTTCAAGTGACCAAAATATTTAAATTTTCTTAGTGTTATCGTCTTTAGTAGCCAACCTTCTTCAATATTCAGATCTTGTCGTATGGATGTATTTGTTCTTGTCTGTTTCCGAGATAATCTTAGAATCCGTCTATAACATTAATATTCAAAGGCTTTTATGAGCTGTTCAGCTTGTTTAGCAAGTGTCCAGGTCTCAAAGATATATGTTGCAATGGGACAGATGCATGCTCTTAAAAATCTAATTTGTGTAGATCTATCTGTCCCACGCCACAATTTATTCAGTTCTTTTACGGTAACGTTCCCCTAGCAAATACAATCTCACAAGATTTCTGATTCAGTTGTGTTCTTCCGTTCCGCCCTCGGACAGTGTATATATTCTTTATCTCTAGATCTCTAGAGGGAACTATTTTCCCGTATCGTCGCGCAGTTTCATCGTATTCTCCGTCACGTCTCGCGCATTGATCTGAGGTGTCCAGTTACGTGACTGGTATGTTTTTCCTGTAGAGAAGCTTCTAGATTATAATTATCAGATTGTGTAACTGAGAAACCTGGATATTTCTCTTAAGTATAAGAAGGATCAAATAAAGTTACTACAAATTAAATCTTTTACTCCAGACATTAATAAGATGAATAATAGTATTAAGTGATTCAGTGACGACGGATAATATATCGCTACTACGTGACCACTCCCCCTCCCCCTATTTGGACAGGAGGACGATATGTCGCCACACTAGGGTCATCAGTGTTATTTATTTTGTTTCGTGGTATCTTCCGCAATTTTACTACTCCGTGAACGGAAATTACATTATAATACTTGCTCATTTCATTGTGTGCTATGTTTAGTCCAAGCTATCTTTTTTTTTTTCTTGTCACTGAATCAGTTAAAATAAGAAATCAGACTTCACACTAAAACTGTATTAGTTGGCGTTGGTTAATAGTTAATGAATTGTTACCTGATTGTTCCTCATTCACCCCAACCTACGTCTGATACCCGGAGCCCCGGAGAGCAGATCTTGCCGCCGAGAGACATTTGAAAGTTTACAAATAAAACAGTTCAGTCAGTATACGCTGGTTGTGATATCCAGGAGGAGATCGGAGCAAACGTGGGTCAGTACGAGGTGTCATGGTAGCGATCTTCACTGTAAAAAAAAAAAAACCAAACTCATCTAGACAGACAGACAGACAGACAGACAGACAGACAGACAGACAGTATTCGCTTTCCACTGTAAACTTGTACTTGAAACCACGCAGCCAACCGAACCATGCACACAACACCGGACCACAAAAACAGCTAACGACAAACAAACAATCAACATTAATGCCAACAGCGAACAATGTACACAAACACTAACGAGGAACTAACAATGAACATAACTTTAATCTTATCCCCACTTGAAACAGATATGTTCATCAAAGAAGGTCCCGATTATTAAACATTGAAACATAACAGAAACGAAAAGGAGTCCGAAAAAAAACATGAGGTTAAAAAAGATCGATTAACAAAACCTCGCGAATAGTGTTTGCATGAGGATTGTCTTAGCACGAGTGCAAGCCGCAGAACAATACCGAAGTATTCTTATACCCATTCGTCCTTAGTAATGATTCCTTTTCCGAGACAGCTGGCATTCATTACTCCAGAATACAGGGCAAATCGTGGTCTGAACTCGGGATTTTGATGTCGTAGATGAGTATTTGCGAGGCAGCTGGCTAGTATTTCAGCCATGGGATAATGTGACAGATTTATACGATGACAGCGTGTGGACAAATGGATGGCTGGCTAGTATTTATGTGTTCGGTCGAGGTGAACGATTTTTTCTAGCAATCTAGCAGATAGATGAGTGAAATACTTTCTTGAAATACTGCGACATTTTGCAGGTGGACATTTTGCAGGTGAACATTTTGCAGGTGAACAGGTGAGCATTTTGTAGGTGGGTATTTTGCAGATGGACAGGTGAACATTTTGCAGGTGGATTTTTTTTGCATTTGGACATTGTGTAGGAGGACAGGTGGACATTTTGCAGTTGGACAGATGAGCAGTTTGCAGGTGGACAGTTTGCATATAGACATTTTGCATCTGGACATTGTGCAGGTGGACAGGTGGACATTTTGCAGTTGAACATGCGAGCATTGTGCAGGTGGACATTTTGCAGGTGGACATGTGTGCATAGTACAGGTGGACATTTTGCATGTAGACTGTCGGAAATTTTGCAGGTGGAAGGTAGACATTTTGCAGGTGGGCACTTTACAGGTGGGCAGGTGGACATTGTGTAGGTGTACAGATGGGCATTTTGCAGATGGACAGGTGGGCATTTCTTGGTACCCATTTCAGGCTGAGTCGACCAGTGAGCCCAGGTCAATGTTTAACAAATCCGCTTGGATTCGACCAGATGAACGCCGGACCGTCAGGCCAGTGTCTATCCACTACACCACCGCGACTCTCCGTGTGCTGTTCTGGTATATATATCTACCCACTTATATAAATTCCCATTGTATAAGTGTGAATCAATACTTCACGATGCAGTTATCTGATAGAAGACAGCTGTCTGTCAAAATTCTCGGTTTAGCGGTGTAATCAGATTACTGTATGCAGCAAAAACTCCCTCGTGTTCTGTTAGATGGGCGCGCAACATGAGATCATCCTTTGAGACTTGTGGGAGTGAAAGAGTGAGAATGAGGGCGAGTGTGTGTGTGTGTGTGTGTGTGTGTGTGTGTGTGAGAGAGAGAGAGAGGTAGAGAGGCACGTTTGAGAGAGAAATGTGTGAGAGTGAGGCATGTGCGAAAGAGACATGTGTGAAAGAGACATGTGTGAGAAACTTGGTGAGAGAGATATGTGTGAGATAGATATGTGTGACCGAGTAATATGTGATAGAGACATGCGTGTGTGAGACATGTGAGAGACATGCGAGTGTGAGACATTTGAGAGACATGCGTGTGTGAGACATGTGAGAGACATGCGTGTGTGAGACATGTGAGAGATATGCGTGTGTGAGACATGTGAGAGACATGCGTGTGTGAGACATGTAAGAGACATGCGTGTGTGAGATATGTGAGAGACATGCGTGTGTGAGACATGTGAGAGACATGCTTGTGTGAGACATTTGAGAGACATGCGTGTGTGAGACATGTGAGAGACATGCGTGTGTGAGATATGTGAGAGACATGCGTGTGTGAGACATGTGAGAGACATGTGTCTGTGAGATATGTGAGAGATACATGCGTCTGTGTTAGAGAGAAATGAGAGAGAGATACGTGTGCGTAATGCATGTGTGAGAGAGACATGCGTGGGTGAGACATGTGTGAGAGAGACACTATGGGATGCTCGGTGGGAGAGACATGCGTGTGTGAGAGAGACATGTGGGAGTAAGACATATGTGAATCGACATTGTGGGAGGCTTGGTGGGTGTGTGTGAGAGAGAGAGAGAGAGAGAGAGAGAGAGAGACATGTGACAGATGAATATGAGAGAGACGTGCGTCTGTGTGACACGTGTGAAAGAGACGCGTGAGAGGCTTGGTGAGAGAGGCATGTGTGGGAGGCTTGGTGAGAGAGACATTGTGGGAGGCTTAATGAGAGAGGCATGTGTGGGAGGCTTGGTGAGAGAAGCATGTGTGAAAAGCTGTGTGAGAGAAGCGTATGTATGAGGCTTGGTGAGCGAGATACATGTGTGGGAGGCTTGGTGAGAGAGGTGTGTGTGGGTGGCTTGGTGAGAGAGGTGTGTGTGGGAAGCTTGGTGAGAGAGGCATGTGTGGGAAGCTTGGTGAGAGAGGCCTGTGTGGGAAGCTTGGTGAGAGAGGCATATGTGGGAAGCTTGGTGAGAGAGGCGTGTGTGGGAAGCTTGGTGAGAGAGGCATGTGTGAGTGAGAAATGTTAGAGAGACGTGTGTGTGAGACATGTGTGAAAGATACGTTTGTGGGAGGTTTTATGAGAAAGACAAGCTTGTGTCAGACATTTGAGAGAGACATGTGTGAGAGAGACATGTGTGAAATAAAGATGTATGTGAAAGAGAGACACGTGAGACACGAGGGAGACATTTGAGGGAATCTCGATGGAGTAATATGCAATTTGAAACGGACGAGTTTATGATTTGAGATAGATAGATAGATAGATAGAGAGAGAGAGAGAGAGAGAGAGAGAGAGAGAGAGAGAGAGAGAGACCGAGAGAGTGCGAGAGAGATAGTGATAAAGCGAGAGAGAGAGAAATGCGTGGGAGAGCCTGGAGGTAATAATATCCTTTTTAAGATGGATGGGTGTATGCCATTTGAAAGGCTGAGACACACATACTCACACATGTATGTTGTTTGTCCATCAAGAATGATGATGACCATTCATTTCATCCAGTGGGGATGAAAGTATGGAGCCGTGAGTTTTGATATGGCTGATAAGGCCTATTTGGCTCGAAATGTTCTTTGACAATGTGGACAAAGAATGCTTGACGTTTCTGGAGGAGGATTTCCTGCAGTGGTTTTTCTGTCCTGTCTTTTCTTCACAGCTCTTGCAGTCCTGGTTGCCTCACACGTGACTGCACCCGAAATTTGTGGCGTGAATCATTACGCCACAAATTTCGGTCTCTGGCTGCAGTCTCCCAGGTGCCATGATGAATTCCAAAAGCATTCAGTGAGATTTTGAGTGTCTTTAAAGCGTTTCCTCTGGCCGCTTTGGGAGCGTTTACCACAACGCAACTCGCCGAAAAAAAAATTCGTTTACGGAGCCTGTGATCTGGCATGCGAGTTAAGTGACCAGCCCAGCGAATCTGATTCTTCATTAGTAGAGTGTGGATACTGGGCATGGACGCTCTTTCCAGGACTTCAGTGTCTGGGATCTTGTCTTGCCATTTAATCTTCAGTAGCTTCCTAAGGCAGACTGTGTGGAAATGGTTTAATTTCCTAGCGTGTCGCTGATAAACAGTCAAGGTTTAACAAGCATATAGCAGTGTGGATAATACACTCGCACATACACACCCACACACACACATACATATACACAGGGCGGGGTATAGAGATAGGAAGGAAGAGTATATGATATCCATCAGAGAGAGAGAGAGAGAGAGAGAGAGATTGTGTGTGTGGGAGAGAGAGACTATGGGAGTGTGAGAGACAGAGAGACAGATAGAGTGATATAGAGACGGGGATGTAGTGAATGAATTAGAGTTTAAAAAAGACAGAAAGAGACCAAAAGACAGAAAAGAAAGCAAGAAAGCAAGATAGCAAGACAAAGAAGGACTATTCCAAAGATGCTTCGTGCTTCATGTTGACAATAAATGAAAGCGAGCGAACAAGGAGAGTAGGATCAGTTGGGGTTGTAATATGTGCATGGCACCCTGATGATGTTCTGTACAATCTCACGAGGCCCAGACAGCGGCCGTAGTTGGCCTGCACGGGTGTAAGACGAACATCACCCAACACAGACGCTCAATCACGCACTCGATCTCTATGTAGCTATAAGGCTGTGTGACAGACAGAGAGCATCTTCTGGATGTTTTCTCCAGGACATGCTGGTGTGGTGGGAAACGAGTAGACGGACAGACTGGCTGGGTCTGTACCACTGGGTGGGGTATTGGTGCATGATAAGGTAGATGTGGTCGGGGCCCTTTGGGATCGTGTGTATAGTGTAGAAGACAGATAGATCATCACGGCCTGGAGAGAATGGTGCTGCGGGGAGTGACCAGAGGATGTGACCGACATTCAAGTCTCCTTTGACAGGCCAGGGCGACATATATTCAGACTGTAACTGGGACCATTAGTATTTGGACTCTTCACTTGTTGTTGAAGATAAGGACGGAGCATGTATGGAATGCCCCCGAGTGCTTTGATATCGATTCTTGACTCAAGATCCCTAAATATCGGTGGTCATGACATACCAGTGATTCGGTGTACTGATGATACAGTATAGCTATCCACAACACAGAATAGTATAGAAAACCTAATAACATCAACCCAATTGAATAGTGAAATCACAACTTATATGTTAATATAGCAAAAACAAAGATAATGCATAAATATAAAACTACTATTTTTATTTATAGTTTATAGTTATATTTATTTATGGTACTGAGGAAAAATTGAGGTGATGGCAAATTTTGAATATCTTGGGTCATTGATTACCAACAATTGTGACACAATGAAAGAAGTTAAAAGACGAATAGCTATTGCACTTCAAAGACTAGAACAACTGAATAAATTGTGGAGAGGGACAGACAGAACTACAAAAATTAGATTTTTAAGAGCATGCGTCTTTCCCATTGCAACATACGCCTGTGAGACCCGGACACTTACTAAACAAACTGAACAGAGCATACATGCTTTTGAATATAAATGTTATAGACGGGTTCTAAGAATATCTTGGGTAAAGAATAGAACAAATGCATCCATACTTCAAGAGCTGAATATTGAAGAAGGTTGGCTAGTAAAGACGATAAAACAAAGAAAATTGAAATATTTTGGTCACTTGAAACTCACGAAAGTTTGGAGAGGACAATAATGGAGTGGTATATGCCTGGGAAGAGAGAAAGAGGAAGGCCAAAGAAAAGATGGGTGCAGGATGTGGCGGATGATCTCCAGATGGGTGTATCGGACGCGGGACATCTTGCTTATGATCGAGAGGTTTTCCGGAAGGTTGTTATAGGAACGAGGTTCTGCAAAGGATTGATTGATTGATTGATGTAGGAACCGACATCACAGCATTCGGGACATTCCCATAAGCGCTCCGTCCCCCGCCTCAGCAACCAGCGAAGAGTTCCAACACTCATAGTTCCAGTAGCAATCTGACTATATGTCCGTCTCGCCTTTCCTCTGAGCGTCGAGCATCGGCAAGATCCCCATCGTCATACCTCGCTGCCTCATTCTTACCAGACTATGATGATCCATTTGCTCCTCCGAGGTGTACACGTGCTCCCACAAGGCCGCAACCACGTCTGTCTTGTCATGCATCAATACTCCACCAAGTTTTGCAAAGGACATGCTACTGAATGAATGAATGAATGAATGAATGAATGAATGAATGAATGAATGAATGACTCAAGAAGTTAAATCATATTGGAATCTTTGTGCAGCAAAACAAATGGATGTGGACCTAAACACCCCGATCCAACACCTAAATGCACTATCTGCGCTGCTGGGCGTCTCTGTTTACAATGCTTATTCAAGTGCACGCTTGATGTGTATTGAAGTCTCTGTGCGTAAAATCTAAATGTATTTACCTGTCCGTATTATTGTTTCCCAATTCGTTGCGACTTTCTTTCTGTCAGCTTATCTGTCTGCCCATCTTCTTATCTCTCGTTTTGCCTTTATAAATAGTGTATCCGCTATTAATCGAAGCAAAATGGCTGCCTTACCGTATCCCATAATTCCAATTCATGACAGTCATGACTTCCCAGTTTGAACGTCACTTCCGCTCAAGTTCTGCTGTTCTGAGTAATTGATTTATATCTCCCAGTTTTTGTGGGGGATGTCTCCAGTTACCAGAGCAATTCCTGGCACGATTGGATATCACGTTTCAGAGTTTGATTCTTCGCTAAAAAAAAAAAAAAGAGCAAGAATGTCAGTAGCTCTGAGTTTTATTATAAAGAATGTTGTAGTTCTGTGTTATGTTACAAAGAATGTCAGTAGTTATGTGTTATGTTAGATAATTAGTGTAATTTCTTGATACTTGCAGTTTAGAATGTCATTAGTTCTGTGTTTGTTGGATGGTTAGTGTAATTTGTTGATACTTGCAGTTTAGAATGTCAGTAGTTCTGTGTTTGTTTGATGGTTAGTGTAATGTGTTGATACTTGCAGTTTAGAATGTCAGTAGTTCTGTATTTGTTGGATGGTTAGTGTAATGTGTTGATACTTGCAGTTTAGAATGTCAGTAGTTCTGTGTTTGTTGGATAATTAGTGTAATGTGTTAATAGTTGCAGTTTAGAATGTCAGTAGTTCTGTGTTTGTTGGATAATTAGTGTAATGTGTTGATACTTGCAGTTTAGAATGTCAGTAGTTCTGTGTTTGTAGGATGGTTAGTTTAATGTGTTGATACTTGCAGTTTAGAATGTCAGTAGTTCTGTGTTTGTTGGATAATTAGTGTAATGTGTTGATATTTGCAGTTTAGAATGTCAGTAGTTCTATACCATTGTCAGCGCAACTTCCCAACCGTTACACCAACACGCTCACTCACTCCCTCACTCCCTCACTCCCTCACTCACTCACTCACTCACTCACTCACTCACTCACTCACTCACTCAATAACTCCCTCCTCCCCTCACTCACTCACTCACTCACTCACTCACCCACCCACTCACTCTCTCACTCCCCCACTCACTCATTCACCCACCCACTCACTTACTCACTCACTCACTATCTCAAGCACTCACTCGCCAACTAATCGATCCACCTTCTTAACCACCCACACACTCACTCACTCACCCACCCACGTACCCACTCACTCACCCACTCACTAACTCACTTCCTATTGAAGTGATAGCCTGTATACATCCATGTTCACACTCTAAAGATATGATATGTCCAGTTCCATTCCTCGCGGCGTCACAATGACATATTCTCTGACGCAACAGAGGCGCGACGTCCGCTTGTGTATATATATAACATCCCTGGAACGATTCACGGTGTGTAAGTCAAGATTGTTTACAGCCTAGAAAAAACGATGTGACATGTCTCCTTGGACCTGGAGTAGTGAATCTTTCTAAGACAACGGCGAAAAACCCAGAGGACTCATGTTCGTTGCTCACATTTAAAGTGCTTTGGTCCAGACAAAATATGAAAATGGAAATGATACATCCCGGGAAGGTTAACGCGGTCAACAAATGCCCGCAGAAGTCGGACGTGTCGGCCTAAAGGCGCAATTAAACAGGCACAATGCAATTACATCTGGGGAAAAACATTCCGGATGAACGCAGAAGAAGAAATGATACATGCAAACATAATGTGACTGGCATTTGTGGATCTGATTACTCGCAGTTGAATTGTGGTCAGTGCTACGGCATTCGTGCACTGTGATGAGAAACTCTTTGTCTGTTGTTTGGAAGAAAACCGGTGCGTTGGTATGGAGTGTCCACGTGCAATGTGCATTCTATCTCTCACTCTCTCTCCTTCTCATTAGGGAGGGAAAGAGAGAGAGAGAGAGAGAGAGAGAGAGAGAGAGAGAGAGAGAGAGAGAGAGAGAGAGAGAGTCGGGGAGATAGTGGGAGTGACATTTGGATAGATAGTGGAAAGAGAGATAGAGAGAGGCAGAGTGAGAGAGAGGGAGGTAGGAAGTGAGAGAGAAAGTGAGAGAATGAGAGAGGGAGGGAGGGAGACGAAGGCGAGAAGGAGAAAGTGAGAGAGTGGAGTGGAGAGAGAGTGAGAGAATGGGAAAGAAGGAGTGATAGAGAGAGAGGGAGAGAGAAAGGAGAGAGAGAAGAGAGAGAGAGAGAGAGAGAGAGAGAGAGAGGGAGTGAGAGAGAGAGAGAGAAAGGAAAGGAGAGGAAGAATACTTTCATTCTGCTTTGTGTGTTGTTTCGTGTCTTTGCCACTACATCGTCATCAAGCTCACGTTGATTTTCTAGGCTATGTTACGTTCACTAATTTGTCATTGCTTTTTGAACGAGATGTCAACGCTTAAGCCCAACTTAAAGCCGATGTGAGCGTTGAACCGCCCACCTCGTCATCAGAGCACCGGAAGTTTAATTACGAGCGTTCTTACCCTTTCGACCACGTCGTCATGGCTTTGTGAGTGCTACAACCAAACGGTCTTTCTATCACTAATCAATCATTCTATCATTATCTCTGATGAGAATTCAGATTGTCAATCATGAGAAATTGATCAATAGTAACCTTGTCAATGCCTATTGTTAGCTCGTACCTGCAGGCCATCAGACTGTTGTTATTGGTGGTAAAGTTTTTGTTGGTTGACCGATGCGATCATACCGGGACACAGCCTTTGCTTTCTAAAGCTATGTACAAGTGTGTCTGCTGACCTGTGTCTTTTGTCTCAGGCAAAACTACGCTGTATCACATATATGTCCTTTAACCAAAGAGAACATCAAAATTTAGTTGCTTATCCTATACAGGACGTAGCAGTCAACACCAGTATTTTTTCGTTGTTTGTGATCTCTTGGCAAATTTTCGTTCATTAGTTTGCCATGCTTTCTAAATGACCAGCACCCACATCATTCCGTAAAAAACCAAAGCAAGGCTGTCTGCTGCCAAATTTCCCCCAGGTATGTGAGTATATGAACTGCGTCCGTAACACCACCGCCACGGAGCAGGCAAAAGCACATCAACTCATTATTACCAGTTGTTCAATGACCTGTGGTGATTTCACATTGTGTGGGTGGGGGATGTGCGGCTAGGGGATGTGTGCTTAGCTGGGTCGTTGGGGTGTGTGGGTGGGTGGTGAAGGATATGTGGGCGGGTGAGTGGTGGTAGGTTACGTGATGGGTGGAGCATGTGTGTGTGGGTGGGCGGATGTGTGAAGGTGGGGGAATGTGTGGGTAGGTGATGGGTGAGTGGGTGCATGCATGTGTGCCTGGGTTTGTGTGTGGGTGGGTGGGGAAGGTGGGTGGGAGATTTGTGTGTACTTTGGTGGGGAGATGGTGTAGGTGTGGGTGTGTGTGGGATGTGTGGGTGGGGGATGGATGGATAGATGGATGGATGGGGGTATGTATGTGCCTGGGGATATGCATGTGGTTGGGTGGTGGATTTGTGTGTGGGGGACGCGTGGATGGATAGGGGATGGGTGTGTGGCTGGGGGATTTGTCTCATAACATTGTAGCATGCATTGTTTATGTTTACAACATTCATTTGACAATGTGTTTTTTTCCCTACGTGAATATACTATGCACTGATGAACGAAAGATGCGTGGTTGGAAGGGCCGAATGTAAGACGGGCCTGCGTGCCCAATTTGTTACCCTTCGACAATAAAGTCCGTCCGTTCGTTCGATCACTGCGGTGAAGAGCACATCACCGCAGTGAAATCACCACAGCCAACGAACAACTGGTGATACTACAACCAGACAAAGGGAATGGTACAGAGGTGATAGATTTGTGGGACTACAATTAGAAAATGAGAGACATTTTGTCGGATTCATCCATATCTCAATTATATCAAATTTCCAGAAAACCAGGGGATTTAGATGAGTAAATTAGAAAAGAAGTTAAGTCACTTTTAGATCATACATTCATCAGTGAGGCGACTGCGCAGTTACTGACACCACGGCTACCGCTTCCTTCCCAAGTTTAAGGCCTACCTAAATTGCACAAGCTTGGGGTACTACTTAGACTTGTTGTATCGAGGTCAACTCTGCCCAACAAAGGATGGCTAAAGACCTTGCCGAAATCATTAAACCAGTACAACAATCATTCGAGCCTTTCAAACTAAAAGAGTCATTTGAGCTTGTCGAACTACAGGACACCATTGGTCTTCAACAAAAGCAATCTCACCTCAGTCTATTTAATGACGTTGTAACATGGCCGTACCATTACTGTACCCTGTCCATTACCCAATATGGACAACAATCACCTTCGGGTTGATAAGACTCTGAGGGTAAAACCATGGTCAGCTGCTTTGGTGGTTGTCTAGTCACGGGACTATCATTCTTAACCGGTGGTGACTTCTCCTTTAACGGGGTCGGGGTAATGGTGAAATCGAAGTATGGACCACCATTATCGATCATCGATCTGTCAATCATATTGGGTTCGATAGCCACACACCGCATGCCCGGTTCGCGTGCCCGGTCGTCTCGCCCCCGGAGACACACAGGAAGTACCAAAGACCGGAAGTACCAAAAACTGCTCGAGATTCGCAACAAATTAGGACAAATCTGGTGCAGTTTTGTGACGTCATGGCTTAGGTGCTATACTTTTTATATAGTAAAATATGACGTCACCTCGAAGGTGCTGCATCTGATTTCCGTTGTAGTTAGTAACCCCTTACTACTTGTGCATGTATAATATTACAATTCCCCTTTTCTTAAAAAAATCTTACCGCCAAATTAATGGAGTGGCCATGGGAAGTCCTTTAGGTCTCATTGTAAAGCGGGCATCTTTATGGCGCATCTTAGAAGAACAAAGATCGTTATATATTAATGACCTTGTTCTATACCACCGGTAGGGGTGGATGGCATATTATGCCTCACCGATACCAGACAACAAGCAGAATTATTCCACTCCATCATGACCACGAACATAATGGCACTTACCGTTCTTGTGCACCCTAATCCGAATCTGAGAGGATGGCACTATCCAAAGAGCAGTCTATCGACAAGGTACAATGGACGGGCCAATAGCTGAATTTCAATAGCTTTGCGCCCATCCAGTATACGCTTGGGTTGGTGCGGAACCGATTTACTCGAGCTCGGAAGATTTGCTCCGACGACGACACACTAAAGGAAGAACTACACACCCTTACCAGATTCTGAAATCTAATGAATATCCAACTGGTTTCATCAAGCGTCACTCCCAGCCACCCATACCTACCTCCACGGAATCATCGGTTACCAAACTTCAACTTCAGCTGACCTGTCTAGGGGGCGGTGTGATTAAACAATACAAGATCGATTTAAAACAGCAATAAACCAAACATTATTTGCTGCTGAACCATTGATCAGATATAAAACCATCTCGATGCCTACTCCATCTGTGGAAGTAATCATTGTCTCCGCACACCAAATCTAACTGTACTTATAGATTCCAGTATGAGTGCGAAGTGACTTGCATAGGTAGAATGAAAATACAATTAGCAAATCCTCACATACCTATCTAAATCTCAATCCTAATACAATCCCCACATACCGACATATCTTTCTATCCTGCATACAATCTCCACACAATCCCCATACACAATCCTCAAACACAATCCCCACCTACAATCCCCACATACAATCCCCAAACACCATCCTCGCCTACTATCCCCATCTACAGTCCCCACATACAATCACGACCTGCAATCCCCACCTACAATTCCCACACAGAATCCGCACACGCATTCCGATAATTGCCAGTTCAAATTCCCTTGCGGCAACCCAGGCTCATCTCGGAACACAAAGCACCCAGTGCGAGCGGAAATCTATGTACCGATTTTATTTATCGATCTGTCACAGTGCCATCTGCAATAGAATCGTCAAGCTTAATCATGTCCGCTTAAGGATGGCTTCTGTGGATTCTGTAATCTCTTGTGGTGGACAGTGAGGTGTCTGTCTGGGCTGCATGTCTGTCTCTCGCGTGACATCTTCATACATGCTTGTCTTTGAATTGAAGTTGAGGCGGGATTGATTGCGCTCGATTTGTTGGGTGGTTGGGAAGGAATTACGTGGACAGACAGACAGACAGACAGACAGACAGAATAGATAGATAGATAGATAGATAGATAGATAGATAGATAGATAGATAGATAGATAGATAGGAGATAAACAGGAGACAGACAAATATAGAGAGATACAGAGAGACAGATAGATAGCAGACAAACAAAGCAGACAGACAGACAAACAGACGAATCAATCAACATATAGATAGACAGAAAGACACAGGCGTAGAGACACACAGATAGACAGACAGACAGGCAGACAGACAGTCAGGTAGACGGGCGTATGGATAGACAGACAAACAGACACACGGTTAAACAGACAGAACGAACGAACGAACGAACGAAAGAACGAACGAACGAACGAACGAACTTTATTTTCGAAGGGTAACAAATTGGGCACGCACAGACGAGCATCCAGGTGTATGGACGGGCGGCTTGACTGACAAACGGACAGACAGACGGACCAACTGGCCGACAAACATACAAACAGTCGAGTAGACGGACAGACAAAGATGAATGAATATGAATAAATGTTTTGTGAACACAGTCACGGTCGGGTTAGCGACGTTGATAGAGAACTGGGCTAATGATCTTACGAGCACGACCTTACGCGGATTCGAACTATGGGCTTGCCGCTTA
This sequence comes from Cepaea nemoralis, assembly GCA_014155875.1. Classification (NCBI taxonomy): domain Eukaryota; kingdom Metazoa; phylum Mollusca; class Gastropoda; order Stylommatophora; family Helicidae; genus Cepaea; species Cepaea nemoralis. The sequence continues at coordinate 230,247 of JACEFZ010008590.1, forward strand.
CCAAAACGAGGGAAAGACTGGCCATCTACGTGTTGGACCCGTCGGGTAGCGGAGTTGTAAGGCCTCTAATGATTTTTTACATGCAGATTTTCTCGGACTGTAGTGCATTGTTCCGTTGCCAA
>JACEFZ010008591.1:0-11506 GCA_014155875.1 Cepaea nemoralis
ACAAAGGGGATGTCATACTTATCAGAATGGTTACAGTTCCTTAACTTTCCTCTGTTTCGTCTACATATTTTTTCTCTTGTTCTTGTTGTTGCTATTGGTGTTGTTGGTGGTGGTGGTGTTTTGTTGTTGCCTTCTGCCTCATCTTCTCCTCCTCGTCCTCACCCTTCTTCCTCTCTTCTTCTTCTTCTTCTTCTTCTTCTTCTCTTCTTCTTCTTCTTCTTCTTCTTCTTCTTCTTCTTCTTCTTCTTCTTCTTCTTCTTCTTCTTCTTCTTCTTCTTGAGGGATGGGTGTGGGATGTTTGGGTTGATGGGTGGGGAGTGTGTGTGTGGGTGAGATGTGTGGGTTAATGTGTGTGGGGGATGTGTGTGGGTTGGGGGAGGGGTGCGTGATGGGTGTGGGTGATGGATTTGGGGATGTGTGTGTGGGTGGGGATATGACTGGCTGGGTCGGGGTGTGTGTGGCTGGATGGAGGATGTATGTGTGGGTAGTGTAGGAGATGTGTGAGTGATTGTAGTTTGGGGATGTGTGGATGGGTAGTAGATGTGTGAGGAGATGTGTGTGTGGGCGAGGGATGTGTCTTTGGGATGTGTGTGGGTGTGGTGTTGTGTGGGAGGGGAGCTGGGAGTGGATAAAGGATGTATGTGTGTGGGTGGGTGGGGGTGTTGTTGGGTGTGCGGGTGGGTGAAGGATGTGTATGAGGGTGGGGGATGTGTGTTTAGATGGGTGGTTGGGGTGTGTGAGTGTGGGTGGGTAGATAGGAGATGTATGTGTTGATGAGTGGGTGAGGGATGTGTGGGTGTTAGTGGTTGAGGGATAAGTACATGTGTCTAGAAATGTGTGAGGGGATGAGTGTATGGGTTGGGGATGTGTGTGTGTGGCTTGTGCTTGGATGGGAGGTGTGTGTTTGTGAATGGGGGATGTGTTGGTGGGTGGGATGTATGTGAGGGATCTGTATATGGGTGGGGAGATTGTGCGTGGGTGGGGATGTGTGTGTATATGGGTAGGAGTGTGTGGTTGAGGGATGTGTGGCTGGGGGATGGGTGGGTGGATGATGTGTGGTTGGGTAGAGGATGTGTGTGTGGGTGATTGTATATGAGTAAGGGTGTGTGGTTAAGGGATGTTTGGTTGGGGAATGGGTGGGTAGAGGATGTTTGGGTGGGTAGAGGAGATGAGGGTGGGTGAGTGTGTGTAGGTTGGGAGATGGTGGGGGATGTTCGTAGGGGTGGGCTCGGGATCTGTGAGTGGGCTGCGGGAGATGGGAGATTATGTGGGTGGGTTCGGAATTTGTGTGTGGGTAGGTGCGGGATATGTGAGTTGACGGGGAGATGTGTGTGTGCGTGGGGGATGTGTGGCTGAGGAATGTGTGTTTGGCTGGGTGGTTGGAGGTGTGTGGGTGGAGGAGGATATGTGGGTGAGTGATTGTTGGTGGGTAATGGGACGGGTAGAGGATATGTGAGTGGGTGGGGAGAGGTGTGTAGGTTGGTGGATGTATGTGGGTGGGGGATGTGTGGGTTGGGGAATGTATGTGTGCTTAGGGTATGGGTGGATGGGATGTGTGGTGGGTGAGAGGTGTGTGTGGGTGGGGAGATGTGTAGGTGTAGGGATGTGGTCGATGGATGGGGGAATGTATGTGTGTGTGTGGTTGGGTGGAGAAGTTGGAGTGAATGGGGGATGTGTGGGTGGGTGGTGGATGTGTCACATAACATAGTAATATGCATTGTTTATGTTTACAAAATTGATTTGACAATGTTTTTTCCTATGCACTGTTGATGAAAGAAAGATGAGTGATTGGAAGGGCCGAATATATGACGGGCCTGCGTGCCCAATTTGTTACCCTTTGAAAATAAAGTCTGTTCGTTCGTTCTGTTCGTTCTTCTTCTTCTTCTTCTTCTTCTTCTTCTTCTTCTTCTTCTTCTTCTTCTTCTTCTTCTTCTTCTTCTTCTTCTTCTTCTTCTTCTTCTTCTTTTCTTCTTCTTCTTCTTCTTCTTCTTTTCTTCTTCTTCATCGATATTATAATACTTTACCTAACATCAAACATCCATCACCCTCATCACAAGACTGTATTACTAATTAAACATCAATCGTCAATATGGCACTAAACTGTATCATCAGTATGACAGGACAGTACATCTCCTACATCAATTATCAATACGTTCAGACCCTCTGCTGTGGTGTAAGTGCATTACCACTCATGTCATACCGCCGTCACATGACACGGCCCTTGCTATACCTTATCATCTTGTATAAACCATTTCATGGAAACAAAAACAACCACATACAAATGTTCGAGAAAAACTAGGAAGGAAAGGAGAGTTGATAAAAGAAATAAGAAAGATGCAAGTGAAACATTGGGCCGTTTTTAAAGTCTCACCACACATTGTATGTAGAAAAAAAAATTTAAAATGAAGTACACGGTATCATCAAATATGGCAAGCGAAAAGAGATAGACAACGATACAAGTGGGAAGATAACATCAAGAGATGAACGAACAGTCATGTACAGAGATGTACAGTCAAGGCGAGAGACAATGTTGGAGATCCGTTGCAGCCAACCTTCATTGTGGAAATTGTACCTGATTGATTGGTTGATAAACCACTATTTCGTTTACATCATCTCTTCGGAGGGCGCTGTGGCGAAGTGGTTACGCCTTCTGCCTCTCGCTCCGATGGTATCGGGGTCGATTATTGGCTTCGTCAATCGGTTCATGAGTCTAATTGTCTCGGAGACTCCTGGGGGTCGTCGCTGGAGCTATGGAATTTGTGCTTTGTCAGACGCTTTCGGCAGTTCGCTCTGCAGAATAAGACAGAGCCATAAGGGATAAAACCTGGTGCAATGAAGTAGATCATCTCGCCTGTAACCTCCCCAGAATGTCTTCAAATATGACCAGAGGAAATTACGTCCCCAAAGTGTCTTCAAATATGACCACAGAAAATAACCTCCCCTGAACGTCTTCAGTTACGACCTTCCCTGAATGTCTTCTAATAGTCTTATAAAAACCATACTGGTGGACAAGGTTGAGGGCAAGCGAGCAAGAGGTAGACAACGATACAAGTTGGAAGATAACATCAAGAGATGGACTAACAGCAAGTCTGACAGAATGTACAATCAGGGTGAGAGACAGACAGTGTTTCAGCCAACCTTCATTGTGGAGACGACACTTGATTGATTGATTGATTGAATGTCTTCAAATATGACCATAGGAAATAACTTTCCCTGAGTGTCTTTAAATATGACCAAGGGAAATAACTTCCCGTTGTACAATGTTATTTCGGTTCCAATTTTCCACAAAACATTTTGGCTACTTCCTTATGATTTTATTGTCTATTCAATATGTGTTCCGATTTCGCCTGAGGCGATTACATTCGGATGTTATTGCTTGCAATCCTTTTAATACGTTATCATATTTAAGCTTTTTGTGAAGTTCGGGAAGTGAATCTCAAGTCACAAAATCCCCAACTTAAATTTGTTTCCACTGAAAGACCAAACTATCGAAGCATAGATGTAAACCGAAATCCCCCACCCCACCCACATCGGCACAGGCAGGAGAAGAGGAAGCAGAAGATGGTGATGATGATGATGATGATGATGATGATGATGATGATGATGATGATGATGATGTAGAAGGAGAAGAATAATGAGAAGAAGGAGGAGGAGAATGACGGCGTTGCTGCATTATGGATAATCCTTAAAAAATATATATCTCTTCCAGAACGAAAAAAAAGAAGATGATGAGGAGGAGGATTCAGAAAGAGAAGGCGATGAAGAAGGTGATGATGATGAAGATAATTATGATAATTATGATGAAGTAGAGGAGAAGGAGAAGAAGAAGCAGTAGAAGAAGGAAGATGCGGGCATCGACGTAATTGCACTATTGACAAGCCTTAAAAGCTTCAGTCTCTCCCAACACAAGACAAAAAGTGTGGCTATGGACTTTCTACATTATCTTTCATAGTCTGTTGGGTCATTGAAAATCTAGACACATCAGCTGCCATCGTCACAACGAAAGCCGACTACAGTACAAGATGAAGCAAGAGATACAGAGAAAAGCTGCAACGACTCACAGAGCATGATGAGCAGGCTGAAGACAGTCATGCTAGAACAGAGTGGTATGTTTCAATTCCATCCATCCATCATGTAGCCATGCCGATAAGCGTGGGCGGTCATGTTTCGCCATCTCACTCGATCACCAGAGTCACGGATCAGCTCCGTATTTCTGTCTCGACCATGCCACGTGGCCAAGCCATCCAGGTATTTACTTCGCAGTCTTCCCCTTGGTCTCCTCCCTTCGATCTTGCAAGTTGTAACCAAGTTCTCCAAGTCATTTCTTCTCATAACATGCCCAACAAAATTGACTGTCCCCGTCTAATGTTTCTATTCATTCTACGATCTTCATTTGTTTCCTGAATGACTTGTTCATTGGTCAGCTGGTGCACATTACTACCCCTACGGGGCGAAGCTGCACCTATGGTGCACCCATTTTCGCCGTTCCTCTGATTATCGATGAGATTGCAGTACATAATATTCTTGGCATCTGTAAAGAAGGTAGTTTGCCATTGCTTTCCTTCCTAGCAGTGACCATACTGATCGATGACAGTAGCTATTGTCTCCCAAAAGAAAAGAGATCCTCTGCCTACCGTCATGAAACTGGAGACCATAACCTACAACTGTCTGTTGGCTGCTCCTCAACTTCATCCACCACCTGCATCTGTGGCTTCAGGTAACCCTGATCGAGGGGCTAAACTGGTACTCCACCTTGCCCAAGTGTGTCTAGTAGGCTAGCGTGGGAAGGAGTCACCTTACCTCTCCTACTTTGATTATAAATGAAAGAATAAGGAAAATCCGTTGAATCTTTTCCCCAGGACATGATGGTGTGTTGGGAAACGAAAATGCGGACAAACTGGCTGGGACTGCGTCGTTGAGTAGAGTAGTAGTGAGCGGTAAGGCAGATGTGGTGAGAACTCTTTGGGATCGTGTGTATAGTGTGGAAGAATAGGTACATCATCATTGCATTGAGAGAATGGTGTGGCAGGGGGTGACGAGAGGATCTGGCCGCCACTCAGTTTTCCTAGGAAAGACCAAAAGAACATATTATTATTATTCTGAAACAGATACAACTACTGACTGAACGTAACACTTGCCTAGTACATCAACAGTAGTTGGAAAACGCTGGTGTTGACTGCAACGTCCCGTAAGGGATACGCAACTTTAAAAAAAAAAACAGATACCAGTCGTATTGGGAATCTACACTGGTTGTTGAAATTGAGAATGAACCACGTATGGGAATGTCTCGAGCGATGTAATGTCGGTTCTTGACTCAACTCAACTCTTAAGACAAATCCCATTATTGAAAATGAAATATTTTGGACGTGTAAACGAACATGAATCTAGGAAAATTAGGCATAACAGAGATAATACGATCACAAGGTGGAAGGATTAAAGTTGTTTGCTATTTTACATTACAGAAGGAAGGGCATCATGCTAGTTGTAGGGAATGTCGAAAGTATGTTGTTGGAGAAACGTTATGTAGAGGACAAGCCAGTCAATGATAAGCCTAGTCGATTGCCGTTGGGAGTAGTAGTAGTAAAATAGCTAGGCGCTTGATAGCCAGAGATCCACGTACTGTAAATGACCTGCTTCATGATATTGTCTTTGATGTAACCTTCTTGAAAACGCCTCATCATTATTATGCGCAACACCGTGTGGTTAAATCAGCGTACCCGACAGCGGTTACCTAAGCGCAAGTCACTACTACAGGTGGAAATATTTACCTAACTGCTAAATCTGTCGCGGGGTTAAACACACATTCGTGCTTACTGCTTCAGTGACTACAGTTTTAGTTGTGGCCTTTCAGTACGGTTTCAGTACTTCACATGTTTCTCAATGTGAATGCACCCAAGTGGTACTTGATGCCTTATATGTGTGCTGTACACTGAATTGGCTGGTTTATGTCATATGTTTATGTTGAGTTACATCATAGTTACATCCAGTCGTATATTTTAAGTTGAATTGCGATTGACAGTACTTGCAAAGATTTGTGATTAGTGATGGTCTCATCATCGCACAGGTTCAAAGGTGCTTCGATTTCTTCCTTAACACCCTTGCCAGCGAGATAAATTGATCGCCACCAGTTCTGTATTCATTAATCAAATGCCTTGTGCTGTTGACAAATGTAGCAACGCACCGTACCCATAACCAAAGAGCCGGCAAGGGAGTGTCTATCCTCTACGCTACCGTGGAAACGGCTGGCATCCATTTTAATTACCCCCCCCCCCCTTTTTTTCCCCGGACTAAGAAGGTTAGCCTACCTCTCAGCCATGTTAACATAACATGGAACCATGTGGTGAGAGTATGGAGAAGGCCGCCCGACACTGTGAATGATACGGAAAACATGCCAATGGTCGGGTCTGTGTCTAATGGGAACTTGGTACCTCCATCATGACAACTCACTTGCCGATTCTTGGGATGTGATTCAGACTGGTAATCCACCGTTTGTCAAGCCTGAACAATGCCTTGGAAACCATTGTGTCATGTCAGAAGTTTCCTTGTGTGAATTTACATGGCAATTATATATTACAAACAATGATGCCTCTATTCGCCATACGAGGGGGCTTTAAATGAACACCGGAAAGGTTTCATTTTATTATTTAGGGAATATATTCTGAACAAGTAAAGAACATATATATCGTGTTTCGATGTAGTCCCCCCCCCCCCCCCCCCCCCCCCCGGGCCGCATATCCTTTACAGGACATTGCAGTCAACACCAGCATTTTTTCAGCTGCTGTTGATGTCTTGGCAAGTTTTACGTTCAGTAGTTTGCCATTGCTTTCTGAACGACCGGCTCACATACTCCCGTAAGTAACCAACGCGACGCAATCCGCTGCCGAATCTCGCACAGCTGCGTTTCGTACAAGAGTATACGGGATTACGAACAACGTCCTTAACCTCTACGCCTGGGACGATGTAGTTACCACTGCTTTAAAAACAGTCGCTTAAAAGTCAACAAGGTTGACTTTATTTGCACCGGGTTTCCATCCCATATGGCTCAGTCTCTTTCCGCGACAAACTGCCTAAAGCGTCGCACAAAGCACGAACTCCGTAGCTCCAGCGACGACCCTCAGGAGTCTCAGAAAAATGCACTCGTGAACCGAAGGACGCTGCCGGAATCGAATCCACGGCATTCGGAGCCTGAGTCAGACGGCTTGACCACTTCGCCACGGAATGTCCCTATCTCGACTGCGTTAATGCAAGTCCTCCAGCTGCGATAAAGTGCTTGGATTTCTGTAGAAAACACTCCTCGTGTCTAACCACTCATGCACCAGCTGCTGTACCTCTTCATCGGACCAAAAAGTTTTGAGACTTCCTACTTCAATTATATACTTGATGAACTGACAGACATGCATCACCATACTGAACCTTCATTCTCTGGTGAATTTCTATAGGTTTCATCCCTGCACTGATTAAACGGATAACAGAACACTGCTCCTCCATTTTGAATGTCAAAAGTTGGGCGGCCATCTTTAAACACTCCTTATGACCTCATAGTATTCGTCAGCACCATGATGTCACATGCCAAACACTCCTAACATCCTTAAGAACACCATTGAGAGGTTGCACGACAATGGCTGGTTGTTGTACTTTCTATCACACTGTTAAAGTTGTCACTTGAAGTCCCTTCCTAGTTATATATATATATATGTACAATAGCAAATTATTATCAACACTAAGTCCATCATCATATTGTTTGTGTTCGCTCACGTTGAACTCCAGCGTAGTCCATACACGTGCAACTGCTTCTAGTAACACTGGACTGATTTGTGTGTGTGGTTTACCTTTGCCTATTACCACTGTCCCATTCCTTCAGAGGAACCAATTCCGACCTCAGAGGTACTTGCAATTTACGTCCTAAAGTCAAGGACGAGACATCAACATTTTAGACTAACTGACCGATGTAGGGGTTGAATCCACTAACTCTGCATCAGCACACCGGATGTCTAAGAAAGAGCGCTTTTATCCACTCAGCAGTGCTGATATCATCATCATATGATATCCAACTGGCGTAGGCGTTCATGACTCTCCACAGATACCGGTCCTTGGTGTTCTTGATCATCTCTGCCCATACCACAGTCGCAGTCCATCCAGCATCATTTCTCCCTGTCGACTCTTGCCGCTTCTATGGCGAAGCTGTCCTATCTGCCAGCCCACATTTACGTCATAGGGTTGGTTTGCGAGGAAGCACTGTCATGGACTCTCGAATAACTTATTGAGTCCTATAGCGTTCTTCTATGAAATACACACCTAGTAACACTCGGCGTTGTAAATGTATGTATATGTGACGAAATCACGCTGTCAGAGGTCTTTAGTTCTTGGTGAAAGAGAAATGTAGTCTTGTGACAGATACCACGACCGAGGCGTGATGTGTTTGCATGTGATATATTCTAGGCCAAGATATACTAATACTACATGACAACAGTTGGGTATGTGTGACTCCTACGAACAAGTGAGACACACTATAGACAGACACAGTGTACATACCTCACAACGAACGCAAGTCTGGCAAACGGAAACCACAGTGGAAAAATAGCAATGATAATAATAACGTAACAATAAGATACAAACAAGCTACACCCTAACACAACGAATCAACGTTTCGATCTTGCTGGATTTCTTCAGGAGCACCACAAACAGATCTACAGACAAATATGGCATTTGAAAATGTCATTAAAAATGAAAACGTAAACAGAACACGTATTGGTATCAAATGTTTGACCAGAGGTCAGCGTGGCCGAATGAATAAGATCGCTCGCTCTTAGCCTTCCAGTGTGCTGGTGCTCAGGTAGCGGGTTCAACCCCTACACCGGTCAGTTGGACTAAACTGTTGACTTCTCCTCCTTGACTTTCCAACGCAAATTACAAGTACCTCTGAAGACGGGATGGGTTCGCCTGATAGCGAGGGACACTAGTAATAAGGAAAGCTAATTTACGGTTTTGACTTGTTTATTGTAGGACCAGAGGATCTGGCCGACACTTAATACTCCGATGAAAGGCCAGTCAGCTACATAATCAGATTGTAGCTGGTACCATTATTATTGGGACTCTTCACTGGTTGTTGAATATGAGGACAGACCGCGTATGAGAATATCCATAAAGCTGTGAAATCGGTTCTTGACTCTAGTTAACTCTTATTGGACTGAATAATTTGGTATTTTTATCCCTCCAAGATGTTTGCATCTTCCTCAGAAACCATACTTTCACTACTAATAGATGTTTCTCAGCTTGTCTACTTACTGTCCATATTTCGCATACATACAACGGTATAGGCTCTATATAGAACTTCAACAATCTATTTTTCATTGCAACTGATCGTATTTTATAGGTCAGTATGGTTTCTATGTCACTAATCCGTATAATACTTATCTTCATTCTGTCCATTTCTTGCTTGATATTATCTAATTTTCGATTCTGGCTAAGTGTTCTGATATTCCATATACCAACATTTAGTGTATTCAAACAGGTGAAAACATCCCTGGAAACCTTGGAGATGTGGTGTTATCGAAGAATGCTGAAAATTAATTGGACAGCAAAATGAGCAATCTCGACATTTTAAGGGAAGTTGAGTCGCAAAGACAACTTATCTTAAACATCTGTAAGAGGCAGTCATCGTTTTTTGGCCGCGTTATGAGAAGACAAAACTTGGAACATGTAGTGACAACCGGAAAGATTTGCAGAAAAAGAGATAGAGGAAGACATCGTTATAAGATTCCCGACATTCTTGTGTCATGGCATGGAAGGGAGTCAACACACGAGCTGATCCACGATGTCGGTGATCGTAATTTGTGGAGAGGTATGATCACCCACGCCAGCCGGCAAGGCACTGGATAATGATGTTGTCTATCTTGCAAAATGGCGACCTTTGCCCTGGTGATTCTTGTTCTAATGTCTTCAAAGCAACTTCCATCAAATGTTATGACTGTGTCGAAATATTTAAGCAAAGACGCTATCAGTTAAATATTGCACGATTTCTTGCATGGTATATTTCGTATATACCATGGACAGATAGAAAAACCAATGACCAAGTACTACAAGAGACAAATGAAAATCGTAGATTGATTAGAGAAATTAGACGTAGACAGTCAAAATTTTTTGGACATGTTATGAGAAGAAATGGACTGGAGAACTTAGTGACAGCTGGCAAGATCGAAGGGAACAGACCAAGAGGAAGACCGAGAGGAAAATACCTGGATGGCTTGGCCACATGGCATGGACGAGACAGGAATACTGAGCTGATCCACGCGGGTTCCGGTTTCAAGATGGCGACGGACGGTCGTGTTGTTTTGTGTTCGTTAACTTTTTCGCGTAGGGGATGGATTTATTCATCTCTTGCGTGTAATTGGTGTGCCAGGATGTAAAACCAGGAGTTTCTACTCAAGATCTGCGCGGGTGCTACGGAGTTCGTGCATCGAGCAAAGCCATCCTTGAGTGAATTTTCAGCAGCGTGTGTGGTTCAACAGAAGTCTGTGTTTACGTTTTTTCAACATGGCGGAAGAACGTGGTTTTTCCGAGCGGTCAGCAGTCAACATAACGAAGCGGCGTGGTAGCCGCGCAGGGACAAAGAAGCAAGGTAAGCGCAGTGGTTTGAGGCGTTTTAGACTCAAGTGTCACCGTCTAGGACTCAGGAACATCCGTATTCTATATTGGAACTGTGCCAGTGTAAAACAACGGGGCTCTATTTTTAGAAACCCTAGTTTACAGGAACGACATTGTAGCACTCAGGAGACGAGACTTGGCGATCAGCTACTCCGAATTACCTGCTTCAAATGTTTCTACAACAGACGACATCTGGGAACGGCGATTCTCGTTCGCGACAGCATGGTGGCGTCAGAGCTAGACATGTCCAGTTGGGACAGTGACGATATACAAATACAGGCGTTGAGAGTTCATTCCAGTATACCATTCGTGTTGGTTAATGTTTATGCCCGCAATGCGAGTATGGACGCCCAGAAGTGGCAGTGCTTAAGTGGCATATTAGGCCACGAGAGAAATGTTATTTTCTGTGGTGACTTCAACGCTAAAGGCAGAGCATGGGGAAACACTTCCTCCAATACACATGGGGAGGAGCTCGAGACTGCACTGGAAACCATCGACCTGGTTTGTATTAACAGTGGCTGTGTCACCAGGACAGCAAGCCGTCCAGGCGATGAGGACAGTGCTATTGATCTGGCGCTAGTTTCACCTTCACTCACTACAGTGTGTAGATGGGGTGTCCTAGGACACCATGGAAGCGACCACCACCCGTGCAGCATATTGGTGGAGAAAGGCAGAACCAGGCAGCACAAGCTAAAGGTAAAGACGTTCCAGTATGACAGTACAGGGCAAGATGTGGTGAGTAAAATAAGACGTGACAAGCGCAGAACGTTTCAGGGCAGGAAAAAAACTGGAGCAGCACCACCGGGGGTGGGTTTTCGAAAAAGGTGGAAAGGCATGGGGATGGAAAAATCGCGTCATTGCT
>JACEFZ010008592.1:0-11079 GCA_014155875.1 Cepaea nemoralis
ATCACTCTTCTATAGATTCTAACTTGTTGTATGTTTGATGCAGTTTTGTTGTTAATTAAAATTTGATCTATTTGATTATAGGTTCTTTTGTCACATGATTTCCAAGTTTGTTTATGTATATCCTTTCTTTGCAGTCTGGTACTGCTGATCTGCAGTCCTTTAGCTTCTGCTAGGTTGATGTCTCTCCATCCATTATCATTTGAAGTTTTATGTAGGCTTTCCATACCGGCAACTTTTTTATGAGTTTGCTCTCTACCTATTTTTGCGTTGAAGTCTCCCAGCACAATCAGGATATCCAGTTTGGGGGTTTCTTCTATGACATCTTCCAGATCATTATAAAAGTCTTCTTTAATATCATCTTCTTTCTCTTCAGTAGGTGCATGTACATTAATCATCGTTATATTTTTCCATTTACCTTTTATTCGTAATTTACTAATCCTATCATTAACAGCTTTAAAGTTTAGAACGTTCCCCCATAACTCTTTATTGATGACAAATCCTGTTCCTAATTCATGTTTATTTTGGGTGTTTCCTCAATATATTATAATCATTCCATTTTGCTCTAAAGTACCCTCTCCTGGCCACCTTATTTCTTGAATTGCTGTTATATCCATTTTATACTCAACCAGCTCCCGGGTTAATTCTTCGGCCGCTCCAGCTCGATATAGTGTCCGTACATTCCATGTTCCAAATCTCAAAAGTCCTTTAACCGTCCAAGGTCGATGTCTAAATAAGTCAGTCCGAATTCGAGGCTCTTGTATCTGTTTCGTAACAAAATGGTTTTTACAAAGGTGGGGATGTTAACCCCACGCTTCAACCCCCAACCTGGAGGACCAGGGTGTTTCTCTTTGTCTGTTCTCTACCCTTTGACCTGTGCGGCTTGGGAGGCCCTGCTGGTAGCAACGCTACCGCCGGCATAGCTCTCAAGGTCATTGAGAAACTCAAGCTCCCCCACCACGACAAGGTGGAAACACCATCGGGGGATATAGCCATGGAAGCAGGTGGTGGATGGAGTGTGAGAGCAGCCGACAGATTATTGTTGGTTATGGTCTTGCACTCTGCGGCGATAAGCAGATGATCTCATCAGTAGAGACAATGGCTATGGCCACCGACTAGTACAGGTACTGCCCAGAAGGAAAGCAATGGCAAACTACTTTCTGCAAAACTTGCCAAGAAACTATAACAACCATGAAAGAAAACATAATACGAAAGAGATCTGGTGGCGAGACCCCCAGGCCAGGCAGATCAGATAACACTGGGGAAGAGTGTGACACAGGGACCAGTACTAGTAATCGTGATGACGGAGTTAATCCTGACTGTGTTACCAAGGAAATCCCCTGTGTCAGACTAAGAAACAGAGTGAGAATAGCAACATGGAGTGTGAGAAGTCTGTATGAGGGAAAGCTTAAAGTAGTGTGTGATGAGATTGAGAGGTTAAACATTCAAATTTTAGGAATTAGTGAACATCGCTGGAGCGGCAAGGGACATTTTACAACTGAAAATGGAAGTCTTTTAATTTATTCTGGTACAGACGTCGGAGGCCAGAGTGGAGTGGCATTTTGTTTAGATAAGACAACTGCAAAATCTTTAATGGGATACAATCCAGTTAGTGATAGAATCCTCACTATTAGACTTAAAGGCCGTCCAAAAAAACACAACTCTCATACAGATATATGCACCTACTTCAACAGCAGAGGACGACGAAATTGAAGATTTTTACAACACACTACAAGACACATTAAATAAGATTGGTCATAATGATATAGCAATAATAATGGGAGATTTTAATGCAAAAGTAGGTGCAGGAAGAGCTGAAAATGAGAGACACGGTTTAGGAAAATTTGGATTAGGAAATAGAAATGATGCAGGTGACAAATTAATTGAATTTTGCACAGAAAATGAGTTAACGTTAGCCAACACGCTTTTAAACAACATCCAAGAAGACTCTTCACATGGAAGTCTCCAGACAGTATTACCAAAAAATCAGATAGATTATATTTTAATACAAAGAAGATGGAGATCAAGCATAACATCTGCAAAAACCCTACGTAGTGCAGACTGTGATACAGATCATCAGTTATTAGAAGCAGATCTGAAATTAAAACTCAAAAAGCTTACCCGAGGACCAAGGCCACTTCGTTTTGATCTCACAAAAATACCAGATGCATACAACGTAGAAGTTAGGAATCGTTTTGGGGTCTTGATGTCTGTACAAGAAGAAATGACACCTGATGAACTGGCAGTACAAGCTAGAGATATCTTGATAACTGCAGCCAAAGATTTAATTCCGACCAAAAAAAGCAACTTAAGCCATGGATTACATCAGACACGTTAGAATTAATAAAACAACGAAGGGAACTGAAACAGAAAGGAGGTGAATCCGATAATACCAACATTAAGTACAAATCTTTAACTCGAGAAATAAGAAAGAACACAAGAAAGGACAAAAATCAATACATACAAGATTGTTGTACCAGAATAGAGCAATATCATAAGACTGGAAGAGATTATGAAATGTTCAAAGAAATGAAGTTATTGACAAGAAATGTTCAACCTAAATTGAATGTTATCTGTGACAAGATGGGAAATACCTTAACAGAATCTAGACAAATTCTAGAAAGATGGCAGGAGTACTGCAGTGGAATGTATGATATGAGTGACAGTGAGGATATGAATGAGATACATGAGCCAACGACAGCAGAGACAGAACCTGAACCCTCATTAGATGAAATTGCTTGGGCTATAAAGCACCTGAAGAATGGTAAATCTCCTGGATGTGATGAGATACCAGCTGAACTAATTAAAGCGGGAGGAGAAGAAAGCATACACATATATCATGCATTATGTACAAAGATTTGGAAATATGGTATATGGCCAAAAGATTGGAAGAGAACTATCTTCATTCCCATACCAAAAAAGGGCAACCTGAAATTATGCACCAACTATAGAACTGTTGCCCTGATCAGTCATGCAAGTAAAATTCCACTAAAAGTCATAATGGCAAGACTTCGTAAGAAAATGGAAGAAGAGATTAGCGTAGTTCAAGCTGGATTTAGACAAGGAAGAGGAACAAGAGATCACATATTCAACATGCGTTTAATAATAGAGAAGTGCAGAGAATTTAATGTAAACCTATACTCATGTTTTGTGGATTATTCAAAGGCATTTGACTGTGTACAGCATCAGAAACTTTGGGAAATCATGAGGACTATGGGCTTTCCATCACATGTAGTACAACTCATTAAAATGCTCTATCTAGACCAACAATCAGCAGTTAGAATAGATGGCGAGGCATCAGATTGGTTTGACATCAAGCAAGGAGTCCGTCAGGGCTGCGTGCTGTCACCCTATTTGTTTAACCTGTACGCTAAAAATATAATGAGAAATGTAAGAGATGATATAAACAGGGAGCTATATGATGCCCTAAATATCGGCGGTCATGACATACCGGAGATTCGATATGCTGATGATACAGTATTACTATCCACAACACAGAATGGCATGGAAAACCTAATAGCCTCAACCCAATTGAATAGTGAAAATCACAACTTATATCTTAACATAGCAAAATCAAAGATAATGCATACAGATAAAACTACCATGGAGAAAGAAATATACATTAATGGGGAAAAATTGCAGGTGGTGGAAAATGTTGAATATCTTGGGTCATTGATTACCAACAACGGGGACACAATGAAAGAAATTAAACGGCGACTGTCAATTGCTCTTCAAAGACTAAAACAGCTGAATAAATTATGGAGTGGGACAGACAGAACTACAAAAATTAGATTTTTAAGAGCATGCATCTTTCCCATTGCAACGTACGCCTGTGAGACATGGACACTTACTAAACAAGCTGAACAGCGCATAAACGCCTTTGAATATAAATGTTATAGACGAGTTCTAAAAATATCTTGGGTAAAGAAAAGAACAAATGCATCCATACTTCAAGAGTTGAATATTGAAGAAGGTTGGCTATTAAAGACGATAAAACAAAGAAAATTGAAATATTTTGGTCACTTGAAACGTCACGAAAGTTTGAAGAGAACAATAATGGAAGGGTATATGCCTGGGAAGAGAGGAAGAGGAAGGCCAAAGAGAAGATAGGTGCAGGATGTGGCGGATGATCTCCAGATGGGTTATCAGACGCGGGACATCTTGCTTATGATCGAGAGGTTTTCCGGAGGGTTGTTATGGGAGCGAGGTTCTGCAAAGGACATGCTACTGAATGAATGAATGAATATATATATATATATATATATATATATATATAGATATATATATATATATATATATATATATATATATATATATATATATATATATATATATATATATATATATATATATATATATATATATATAATGGAACGAAAGAAATGCGGAAAGAAGATCAGATTATCAGTTCTTTTGAGAACGTCCAACCGCGCGGGGTGAGGTGTCAAGGTCAACATCAATCCTCAAGTCTTTACAATATCAGCCGAGGGGAGGAGTACGAGCAGCAGATGAATGTCCCAGTCCCTGACGCGGGATAGTGACGGCTTCCTCTTTGAAAAGATGCAGATGAGAATTAAGAGATGCTTTGGCATTCACAAGGTAATATAGACGGGAGAGGCGTACGCGCGAATATTTCATTCGAAAACTGTGAAGCGACAATTCTTTGATCGCTGTGCCGCTTGAATAGAGACACTATGTAGACAGTTACAAAAGATATGCATTTTACAACACCAGAATAATGGTTTAAGAGGATCGGATGGTCGAGAGGTTAGACTAACCGCTGTCATAGTTCTGTAGATATAGGCCCAAGCGCATTCTGCATAGGGAGAATTTACTCCTAGCATATGAAATAATAAACCTTGTCTGTAGTCTGCGTCGGTAAGTGACCTGCAGTTCTGTGATTTTCAGTGATTATCCTGACAAATACCAGAAATGACAGTAGTGGTCTTGCTGTATTTTATACACAAACAAGACTTAACTATATTCCTCTTCCGCCTTCAAACATATTATGTCGATTCGTCTGATCTTGATATATCTTGTCATTTCTTCTGTAATGGTTAGTATCACACACCTTTCCCTGCAATTCTCTCTCTCTCTCTCTCTCTCTCTCTCTCTCTCTCTCTCTCTCTCTTCTCTCTCTCTCTCTCTCTCTCTCTCTCTCTCTCTTTCTGTCTGTCTCTCTCTTTCTGTCTCTCTCTCTCTCTCTCTCTCTCTCTCTCTCTCTCTCTCTCTCTCTCTCTCTGTATGTATATGTGTGTTTATGTGTTTGTGTTTTTGTTTGTTTACCACTAAAAGTACTGGAGAGTTTTGGCCATCATAAACCATAACTTTAGGAAGGGAAAACTTCAATTCCCAACTGTACCTCCCAGTGGCAGAGGATGGGAAACACACCTCGGCGTGGCAAACACAGCGCTGGGGACCGAGTATCCAGCTGGATGAGTGGGCAACTCTGCAGTTGAGCAGAGCAGGACACTTACTTGTCCTAATAGTGGAAATGGCTGTCATAGGCAGAGGTAAATGACCCCAATGTGGATGTGGAAAGCAAGTGTAAACCGCCACATTATCTTCCCCCTAAGATTCCATAACTAATCACATATCAGAATCCAGAACACCAAGGACCGAGATACTTGGAGAGATATGAAAGCCTATGCCAGCTGGCAGAGCACTTGATGATGATAATGATGGTGACGATGATGATGATGATGATGATGATGATGATGATGATGTGTATAGGTTTTGTTTCCTCTTGTAACTTCATGGAAAGACGTTCTTATCATGCTTCTAAATGTCTACTCAATATGTGTCCTATCCTGAGTCAGCGTCTCAATCATGTTACTGCATTCACTTAAATGTATTCAGCTCTTTCCGCGATAATCATATCAGGGATTCCGCTATTTGTTTTCGTGTTTCAGTCTTGGCTAATACTTGCCGGCAGACTAGTACAAATAGTAGTGATATGATGTCAACGGTAAACAGTCCGTGTTGGATACTGCTTTTAGTAGTCTTGATATTCACATACATACAGACACACACGCGCGCACGTACGCATGCATGCATATATAATAAACACATACACATATACACGCACACTTAGATGCACAGACAGACAGACAGACAGACAGACAGACAGACAGACAGACAGACAGACAGACAGACAGACGCAAGCACACACACACACACATAGGTTTGCATATACGCTCTTACAACCGCTAGTACAGCCGGTCTTCATTCCGTCAGTAGTTCCGACCTTCCGTTCTGTGGTGTTACGTGTTTGCGTGTATGTATGTGTATGCGCATGTTAGTATGACATTAACATTATGAAAATTAATGTGTTTACTCATACGTTTTGTAAAGAGACAGGTGACAGCTGTATTGCTCACCATTTCCTCACATACACCATCTGTATCAAGCCAACTTTGCTCACAAGCAGGTCATGTGCAAAGAGATTCGCGCATGCAGGAAAAAGATAAGAGAATCGGTAGACAATTTGAGAGACTGTATCAGGCAATGGGTGGTCAAAACGTGGCGTGACAAACATGACGTGACTCGCGTTGAATAAGCCACACGTAGTGATATTGCGTTCCTAGATGTCTTTGTGCCCGCGGTAAAAGGTAGGAATCTCCTGGAAACGTAGCTAGTATTTACTATCTTTCATTGTGGCATCATTGGCCTATGGTTTCCTCTACGAATGTAGTAATAGAACAACCACAGAGCTCTAGTCTTCACACTACAATATAAGTTCACACGCATTGCATGCGTTACGGAAAATAGAAGAATTATATAGTAAATCATGACCTCTAAACAACCAACACATTCTATAAACACAAAGACTCACAAATATACACCTGGTATAAATGGAGCAATCTAGATGCTAAAAGCAAAATTGATTTTATATTAACAAGAAATAACAGAAAGAAAACTGTATTAGATGCAAGGGCAGTGTCCAACTTAAGTATAAACATAAACAACACAGCAGTCGTTGCCACAATAAGAACCAGCAATAGAAGAAATCAAAGACCAGGAATATACATGCCATTCGAATCAGTAAACTTTTAAAAAAAAACTCAAAGACGAGGCAGTGATGGAAAATTAAGAGAAAGAACTAACTGAAGTCTTTGTAAAATTACCGATAGAAAGAAATACAGTGGAAGAAGAACGGGAGATGTTAGTAATTAGAGGGGGGGGGGGGGGTGGCGCAAAACAAGTCGGAAATGTGACGGCCGTCGCAATAAATCCTTACATGTTTGTTATCACGCCCCCTTCTTGACCTTGCAAAAACGGACCTACGGTGACCTAATTCTTTCAAAGCTCACGCATTCTGGTCCTTGTAGGCGAACCGTCGCGAACCGGTATGCGGTAGGTTTGGGGTGAAGGTTTGGGGCGATGATCAAACTCAATACATCGATGCTTACAGACACGCTGAAAGCAACCGGTTATCAAGTGGTACACTTACAACCGAGAATTTATATCTGATTTCATGCACATTGATTGTTGACATTACTTGAATAATATCCGTTATTGAAGAATAACATTACGCGCAGAACTCAGAAATTGTTTATAAAATGCAATTAAGTAAAGTTTAAAACATTTTCTATAAACAAACTAAAACGGTATTAGTGATCTTATATTATATAAGCTTTGCAGTATAGATCTTGTTTATAAAACAATAAAAGAGAGCTTTGTAAGAAAATAAATAATGTTAAGACTAGGTAAAAAGCTTTTTCCAGAAAAAACTTTTAGCTATTGCCCTTAGAGTATTAATAGTTGGTTATGTCCCCTAATCGTTTATTGTGATATTTGTAAATTACATCTTACATACAGTGTTAATTGAATGTAATGCGCGTTAGAATTAACTCAGGGTGATGACATTTTTAATGTATAGGTGTTAAATGGTGCTGAATCGTCTGAACACATCGCCGAAGGTGTAACCAAATATTATAAGGCACTTTACTTTGGCAATAAATTATGTAAACACTGCTTAAAGATGGGTAATTGTGAACACATAACAACAATTCATGTCAGAAATGGGACATCTCGAAAGGCAAAACCTGTGGGTATACGTGGATGTTGACAATTCTGCTTTAGTTTGCAGTAATCTCACAAAAGTGTTAAAAATGATGCAGCCGAATGATAGTGATAATAGAGACGTCTTGTACAGACATCAATGGTATCACAACACCCAGGTATCTTGTAAACGTAAAAAGAGGTCTGACGTGACTTTAATCACATGTGCGTGATTCCATTCCAAGAGTGTGATATAAATGCCACATATGTGTGAATGTTAGTAGTATGAAATGGCGCTATCGAGTCGTATTTAGAGCTGACCTCTGAACCCAAAATACTGTCTTATATCGCGTATGTATCGACACAATAAGCATTAAGAAGCTGCATTTTAAAATCTCACGCGGTAGGATACATAACTACTTTACGTTTTGTGTAGTTAAAAAGGTAAAACTGTAATTTTTAAAAGTAATATCTAAAAATAGTATTTTTGCTGTGTAAAGTGAAAAGTAAAGATGGCAGCATGGGTAGGATGTCTATCACTAACAATTTCAAAGCATATTTACGAATCCGATCGTCAGAAGGCTTGTAGCCAAATAGAGACCACAAAAACACAGCATGGCGTGAACACAGAAGAAGAACCATCTGCAAATCTAACCATTAGAGAACTGTTTGCGGACGATCAAGCACTAATAGCAAAATCAGAAGCTAAATTACAAGACCACGTTAATAGTCTAAATGAAATGTGTAGGGAACATAACATGAAAATTAGCACAAGTAAAACAGAGGTAATGACTGTAACTAAAGAAGAAACAACAACAACGATTCACCAAAGCGAACATCCTTTGAAACAAGTAAGGAGTTTCAAGTACCTAGGAAGTATAATATCATCAAATGGCAAATCAGAAGATGATATCGAAAATAGATGCAATAAGCCAAACCAACCCATTGGACAAATGTCACAAATACTAAAGAACAAATATGTATCAATAACTACCAAGAAAGCACTTTATAACACAATCTTCCTACCAACTCTATGTTACTACTGCCAAACCTGGACAATGACAGAAAAAATAGTGAAAAGAAAAATCAAAACAACAGAAATGAGATTCCTTAGAAGAATACCCAATGTATCAAGAAGAGATAAGATCAGAAATGAAGAAATCAGGACTGAAGTAGGGGTTGTAGCTGCGCTAGATTTTATTAGCAGGCAGCAATTCAAATTGTTTGGCCATGCAAGTAGGTTACCAACTAACTGTATAGCACAACATACAATGATGTACAGACCAGAGGAAAGCAGATGAAGAGACCGACCACGTAAACGATGGACGCAGGGAATACCAGAGTCCATGGGAATATTGATACATGAAGCCCATAAGCAGGCACACTCCCGCTGTTTATACTTCACATCGATACAGCAAGGTACAAGAGGAACATGATGGGTTGAGATGAGATATACCGTAGCTATAGTGATGACCCCGATGTATCTCTGAACAACCAGTGTCCAAGTACTACAGATGACAAATTAAATGCATAGATTGATTAGAGAAATTAGACGTAGACAGTCTAAAATTGTTGGACATGTTATGAGAAGAAATGGATTGGAGAACTTAGTGACAACTGGCAAGATCGAAGGGAACAGACAAAGGGGAAGACCGAGAAGTAAATACCTGGATAGCTTGGCCACATTGCATGGCCACATTGCATATATATATACTGGTCACAAATGAATGAACCGTTTAACTCTCTCTCTCTCTCTCTCTCTCTCTCTCTCTCTCTCTCTCTCTCTCTCTCTCTCTCTCTCTCTCTTTATATATATATATATATATATATATATATATATATATATATATATATATATATATATATATATATATATATTATATATATATATATATAGTGTACTATCCCCTACACTCTTTGGAAAGAACTTTTCACTGCTACTGGAATATGCCTTTCGTGATCAGGATGCCGATATATACATACATTCACGCTCAGATGGCGGCTTTTATAATGCTCAGAGATTGGAGGCCAAGATCAAAATTAGTAGGGTACTAATCATACAGCTGCATTTTGCGGATGATGCTGCAATTACGACCCACTCTCAGGAAGAATTACACCATCTACTATCTGCATTCTCCAATGCTTGTTCTGAGTATGGTATAACAATTAACAAAAAGAAGACACAGATTATGTCACAAGATGCACATGGGGTACCATCAATCTTTATTGACGACGCCGAACGGTACATAGTAGACCATGTTACATATCTAGGATCAGAGGTAAATTACAAATTATCCATAGATCAGGAAATCAACATCAGGATTGGTAAGGCAACTTTGCACATGTTAGCAAAACGAGTCTGGGAGAACAGGAAGCTTACTGCCAAATCAAAAGTCCTCGTCTACCAAACCTGTTTCCTTAGTACTCTTCTTTGTGGCAGTGAAACCTGGTCCACTTTCTCACACCAAGAGAAACGTTTAAACAGCTTTCATATGCGGTGTCTGCGAAGAATTCTTGGTATTAAGTGGCAAGAAAAAAAATCACAAATACATTGGAAAGATCAGGTTGTGTGACTTCGTGTTCCATGCTCAGTATTCGTAGACTTAGATGGATAGGGCATCTTAGGAGGATGGATGATGGTAGAATACTAAAGGACATCTTTTTTGGTGAATTACAAATGGGTAGGGGATCTCAGGGTCGGCCTCTACTACGATACAAAGATGTGTGTAAGCGGAACATGATTGATACAGGCATTGATAACGCACACTGGTAGCAAATCGCCGCTGAACGTGTTGCATGGAGGGCAACTATCAGAAATGGAATAAAGACAAAGGAGAAAATTATTGCAGATAAAGCACACACACAGAGCGTAAGAGACGTAAGATGGTGCATGATGGTGGAAATGACCATGTTTTCACATGCATCCACTGTGGACAAACATTTACAGCACGAATTAACCTTATCAGCCACACTCGCCACCGCCATGGGTCGTAGTTATTTTAAGCCTTTTTGAAGCACAATGTACCAAACTATCGTCTGTCAAGACGGAAAGGTGCCAATGAATAAAAAAATAAAAAA
>JACEFZ010008593.1:0-11220 GCA_014155875.1 Cepaea nemoralis
CAAACTATGTGTGGTTATTATGGACCTGGTGGTTTGTTTTGTTACCTGTTTATTTATGGACTGTTTCAGTGACCTTAAAGGGTTCCCCAATTTATTTTCTTTAACATAGTTCTCTGTGTCCCGACAGAAATAGGCAGTCAGGATTTCCTGGCCACATTAAAAAGACAGCCGTAGCTTTCCACTGTCGTTCCAGCCTCACAAGGGCATCGGGACATTAATTCAAAGTAAAGACGACAAGCGTTAACTGACACCATCACCCATTGAGTGTCGATCATGGAAATATATGCAGGTAACACGTGATACCCGATACGCCTCATAGCGGGATAAGGGCGTCCTGTACTTACTACCTGTACCATTCAACAGAGAGAAGATTACACGTATTGTGAGAACTGAAGGATGTGTACGAGAAGAGAAAGAGGATGGCAGCGAGAGAAGCAGCAGATATTGCATCATGGCATGAGAAAAAACACATTCTGTTGGTGATTGTGAGATGGAAGGTTCACTAGAACCCACTCCAATTTATACGGCACATGATGATGGTGCCCTAATGATAATAATAGAAATGCAAACATGGTTTTTTTTTTCCTAATCCAACGCATAAGATATCGTCCACATTTGAAGTAGAAAAAGCAGCAGCAGCAGCCGACAACGACGACAACGAAGAAGAAGAAGAAGAAGAAGAAGAAGAAGAAGAAGAAGAAGAAGAAGAAGAAGAAGAAGAAGAAGAAGAAGAAGAAGAAGAAGAAGAAGAAGAAGCTGGACATGAGGTGGTTTGTTCTGTTACCTGGACGTGAGGTGGTTTATTCTGTTACCTGGACATGAAGTGGTTTGTTCTGTTACCTGGACATATTGGGGTGATTTGTTCTGTTACCTGGACATATTGGGGTGATTTGTTCTGTTACCTGGACATATTGGGGTGATTTGTTCTGTTAACTGGACATGACGTGATTTGTTCTGTTACCTAGACATGAGGTGGTTTATTCTGTTACCTGGACATGAAGTGGTTTGTTCTGTTACCTGGACATATTGGGGTGATTTGTTCTGTTACCTGGACATATTGGGGTGATTTGTTCTGTTACCTGGACATATTGGGGTGATTTGTTCTGTTAACTGGACATGACGTGATTTGTTCTGTTACCTAGACATGAGATGGTTTGTTCTGTTACCTGGACATATTGAGGTGGTTTGTTCTGTTTGTTATCTGGACATATTGGGTTGGTTTGTTCTGTTACATTGACATATTGGGGTGGTTTATTCTGTTACCTGGACATGAGGTGGTTTGTTCTGTTACCTGGGCATGCGGTGGTTTGTTCTGTTACCTGGACATATTGGGGTGGTTTGTTCTGTTACCTGGACATATTTGGGTGGTTTGTTCTGTTACCCGGACATGAGGTGGTTTGTTCTGTTACCTGGACATATTGGGGTGGTTTGTTCTGTTACCACTCGATCCCCTCGCCACTCCTCGCTGTCTCACTCTTCCCAGACCATGGTAATCTATTTGCTCCTCCGAGGTGTGCACGTGCTCCCACAAAGCCACAACCACGTCTGCCTTGTAACGTATCAATACTCCACCAAGTTCTGCAGAGCCAGCCAATCTGCCCGCCTGTTCATTTCCCAGCACACCGGCATGACCCGGAGTCCGAATTGAAGCAAGCCACTACGCACGAAGCCTGCTCGTCCTCACCCTCGTCAGCATGCTTTGTTCTGTTACCTGGACATGGGGTGGTTTGTTCTGTTACCTGGACATGAGGTGGTTTGTTCTGTTACCTGGACATGAGGTGGTTTGTTTTGTTACCCTGGACATGACGTGGTTTGTTTTGTTACCTGGACATATCGGGGTGGTTGTTCTGTTACCTGGACACGACGTGGTTTGTTTTGTTACCTGGACATATCGGGGTGGTTTGTTCTGTTACCTGGACATGACGTGGTTTGTTTTGTTACCTGGACATATGGGGTGGTTTGTTCTGTTACCTGGACATGACGTGGTTTGTTCTGTTACCCGGACATATTGGGGTGGTTTGTTCTGTTACCTGGACATGATGTGGTTTGTTCTGTTACCAGGACATATCGGGGTGGTTTGTTCTGTTACCTGGACATGAGGTGGTTTGTTCTTGTCACATGATAAATTAACTTGTCAGTCGATCGATGACAACCAGGCCCGACATTATTTTGCTAACACAATTGACTCTTTGATGGTGAACAAACTGAGGAAAATACGTCTGTACAGATTCTCTGCACCTGGTCGGCAGTGTGTATGAGATCAAAGGGAGTCACGTCGAGTTGTCTACACATAGTCGACAGTTTGATGACAGGATGTTGTTCGAGAGGTGTGTATTGGCGACATTTGTCTACAAAACGGAAGTTGGCCGTTGCAAGTGATAGACAGAATGCCTGCTAGAGGTCAGAAGGATTCTGTAATGGGAGAAAGGTCTCTGGCTCACAGACAACCCGGATATTTGTTGGATGAGACAAAGAACTCCCCAGATGAAAAGGAAAATTGACAGCTAATTGACTCTGGTTAGTCTGGAAACAGGAGGACAAAGCCAAATTCTGGACTGATTGGCGTCTGGACTTTCTGGTGACTCACTCAAGCACCCATATAAAACCCAGTGCAGTAAACAGGTAGAGGGAGTCGAGGAAAACATTCTGAAGTGTTAGGATTGGGGATTATTCCGAGTTGTGTCATATTAGAGGGACTAGCCTATCTTAGTAGTGATAGTTATCCGCGGACATAGATCCAATCGGATTGCCTAGTTTCTCGAGTAACAACAGGAATAGACATATGGTAGGCAATTAATTATATCTAACTTAAGAGTATGATTAGGAATAGAGTACAGTACTGTGCGGTGATATAATGTATTATAGGTGCAGTGATATAATGTATTATGATTAGTGATAGAATGTTCTATAAGTGCAGTGCTAGAAAGTATCATAGGAGCGTCGGCACTAGCATTCTATTGTGTGGCTTCAAGTAGCTTGTGTTATATATCATTTTACTCAGGAAGTTGAGGACAATGTAGTGGAATAATAATTAGAGAGATTAAGGATGGTTGAGAGGGAGGAGGGGAATGTGTAATGGTAGGATCTTCCAGTAGGGCATCTGCTGGGTTTCTACCCGTTCCTTTATTCTTTCCTGGTGTTGCCATGTCTCAGATCATATGATTGAGTTATTTGGCCGTATGACAGAGATCGGATCTCTGTTATAGATCTGAGTGCTGTTATTGGCCTACACTTGCCTAATTCTGGCCAGGACTGAGTTGCCCTCACCATGATGTTATCTGCTCTACAGGTTCCATGTGCAGTTGCCCTTGAGTGTTCCACTTGAGTGTGAGATGAGTTACTACGAAGAAGCAGGTTCAAAGTTTTATACAAGGATGGCTCAGCATCTGAAGACAGAGGTTGCTGAGAGGCCGCTATATAGGGCTTATACCCAAGTTGATTTGCGGGAACCTGGCTTCTGCTGAGCAGGACATGTTGACGAGATTGAGGTTTAGCCAAGTGATAGATGTATCCATAAACAGTCAGAACATTGCATAACTTATACTGATACCCAGAACAGTTAGATTGTGGTGTTAATATGAGGAATCTTTAGAACCAGTGACTCTAGATCCATTAAGATTTCTCCACTAACAGTGACAATAGGATTAGAATTTCCTGATTAACAATCCGTTAAATAACCGAGGAAGTTCATAGTGTGAATCAGACTCTAATTAGACAGTGTTTGTCAGGGGTGTCCAAGCATCCTAGTGGTTCCAGAGACAACGGAGGAAGTCTTCACGTGACCGGAGGAGCATCACCTGGGTGAGGCTACTTGTATGGGATACATGGTGCTGGTGTGTCTTCAGCACAGGGATGAGAATGAATATCCTCTTGAACACTGATCTGAGTCTATAGACGATTTAGAATACACGTCACACATTCTACACCTTATACACACATACACTTCTCCTACATATACTCTTTGCTTTAATAAATTTCTTGTTTTTTTATTTGTTGAAGCTAGAGTTGTCAAGTATGTTATGTTGGGGAAGAATGAGAGGGGGCATGATCCAGGGGTGAGTAAGAGTGAGAGGAAGGTGTCTTCAGATTGAGGGAGTGTGTGGACGGAGTCTGCTGGATTTCTCCAGAATAGAGATATTGAATTAAAAATAATGTGGGTGTTGATTCTCTTCACTCCAGGGACGACACTAAAGTGGTAAAGAAGAACAAGTAACTAATATGACATTCATTCTTTACACACACACGACAGTTCTGTTACCTGGACATGAGGTGGTTTGTTTTGTTACCCTGGACATGACGTGGTTTGTTTTGTTACCTGGACATATCGGGGTGGTTTGTTCTGCTACCTGGACATGACGTGGTTTGTTTTGTTACCTGGACATATCGGGGTGGTTTGTTCTGTTACCTGGACATGACGTGGTTTGTTTTGTTACCTGGACATATCGGGGTGGTTTGTTCTGTTACCTGGACATGACGTGGTTTATTGTTACCTGGACATGACGTGGTTTGTTTTGTTACCTGGACATATCGGGGTAGTTTGTTCTGTTACCTGGACATGACGTGGTTTGTTTTGTTACCTGGACATATCGGGGTGGTTTGTTCTGTTACCTGGACATGACGTGATTTGTTCTGTTACCTGGATATGAAGTGGTTTGTTCTGTTAACTGGACATATTGGGGTGGTTTGTTCTGTTACCTGGACATATTAGGGTGGTTTGTTCTGTTACCTGGACATATTGGGGTAGTTTGTTCTGTTACCTGGACATATTCGGGTGGTTTGTTCTGTTACCTGGACATATTGGGGTGGTTTTTCCTGTTACCTGGACATATTGGTTTGGTTTGTTCTGTTACCTGGACATATTGGGGTGTTTTTTTCTGTTACCTGGACATTTTGAGGTGGTTTGTTCTGTTACCTGGACATGACGTGGTTTGTTCTGTTACCTGGACATATTGGGGTGGTTTGTTCTGTTACCTGGACATATTGGGGTGGTTTGTTCTGTTACCTGGACATATTGGGGTGGTTTGTTCTGTTACCTGGACATGGCGTGGTTTGTTCTGTTACCTGGACATATTGGGGTGGTTTGTTCTGTTACCTGGACATATTGGGATGGTTTGTTCTGTTACCTGGACATGACGTGGTTTGTTCTGTTACCTGGACATATCGGGGTGGTTTGTTCTGTTACCTGGACATGACGTGGTTTGTTCTGTTACCTGGACATATTGGGGTGATTTGTTCTGTTACCTGGACATGACGTGGTTTGTTCTGTTACCTGGACATATTGGGGTGATTTGTTCTGTTACCTGGACATGACGTGGTTTGTTCTGTTACCTGGACATATTGGGGTGATTTGTTCTGTTACCTGGACATGACGTGGTTTGTTCTGTTACCTGGACATATTGGGGTGATTTGTTCTGTTACCTGGACATGACGTGGTTTGTTCTGTTACCTGGACATATTGGGGTGATTTGTTCTGTTACCTGGACATGACGTGGTTTGTTCTGTTACCTGGACATATTGGGGTGATTTGTTCTGTTACCTGGACATGACGTGGGTTTGTTCTGTTACCTGGACATATTGGGGTGATTTGTTCTGTTACCTGGACATGACGTGGTTGTTATCTGTTACCTGGACATGAGGTGGTTTTTTCTTTTACCTGAATATAATTTTGGTGGTCTTTTCTCCATATATTCTGAGGATATGTGTTCTGTTCGCCGGATCTTAGTCTTAGTCTATGTGCCTGGTAGTGAGTGTGCGTGTATGTGGCTGTATGTCTGTGTATTTGAGTGAGTGTAAAGAGAGAGAGAGGGGGGGGGGGGGGCCGAGAGAGAGAGAGAGAGAGAGGGCCGAGAGAGAGAGAGAGAGCGAGAGAGGGGGGGGCGAGAGAGAGAGCGAGAGAGAGGAGATTAAAATTGAACGAGAGGCAGAGGTACAAGTCACTATGTGGACAGGCTTTTATTGAACAAGAGACTGTGTGGAAAATATTTAGTCAGCAACACAACAATGTGGAAAGACATTTAGTGAGCAAAACGACTATGTGGAAAGACATTTAGTGAGCAAACGACTATGTGGAAAGACATTTAGTGAGCAAACGACCTATGTGGAAAACCAGAACAAAATCGATTCAAACAATGAAAGAGATCCTAGCTCTCATCACCGCACTTCCCTCCTCGCGAACTTAACGCGGACGCGTCAATATCTTAAGAGAACTAGCAAACCAGGTGTACAATACAACATACATGATAAACACTGTTTCTAGGACCGGTTTCTATGGTTACTACAAACAGTATCGAACATCTACTTTCAAAACAAAAATCGATCAACAGCGATACCAGAAGGCGAGCCGGGCTAACAACAGCGCCGCTCGTCTCTCCTACAAAAACAACTATCAATGGAACACACGAACCAGCAAACAAACGACTCAAAACAAAAAAGCAGGCTGGTTTTGCTATTAAGTTGTGACGCAATTTTGTTTATTAATTGCGTCGACCGAGGAGTGGATGTTTGGAGAGATCGTATCGAAATACAATGGCACAGGCCGCCATAATGCTTTTCGACGGCAAGTTTCTTTAGGGAGTTTGAATTACCATTCTAAGAGAAATAATTTGCAAGTATTCTGTTTTATTAAAACGAAATCAATCACATAATCAGGTGTCGTCTCCACGGCAAAGGTTGGCTGCAATGGATCGCCAATACTGTCTGCCTCTCGCCTTGATTGTAAATTCTCTCAGACTGATGTTCGTCCATCTCTTGATATTATTTTCCCACTTATATCGCTGTCTACCTCTTGCTCGCTTGCCCTCAACTTTGCCTTCCAATATGGTTTTTATGAGAGTATTATGTCTTTTAACTGCCGAAATACTTCAATTGCCTCTTTTTTTATTTCTCTCATGAACCCTCTTTTCATTCCCAGTTTTTCTAGAACCTTATGTATTTGATTCTTTTTGTTTCCCATGAAATATGACATATTCTTCAGTAAATCCACATCTCCAGGGCCTCTATTCGACTTTCTAGTTGCTTCTCTTCTTCTTCTTCTTCTTCTTCTTCTTCTCTTCTTCTTCTTCTTCTTCTTCTTCTTCTTCTTCTCTTTCTTCTTCTATCTTCTTCTTCTTCTTCTTCTTTCTTCTTCATTCTTCTTCTTCTTCTTCTTTCTTCTTCTTCTGCGTTCATCCGGAGTGTTGTTATTTTTTTTCTTCCAGACGTAGATTGCGGTGTGTCTAAGTTAGCGACACCTTTGGGCCGAGACCCTTAGGTCAACACATCCTTAGGTCAACACTTTAGAGCGTGCATTTTTTAAATCAGGTTAGCATTCCTGGCGAGACTATCTCACTGTTGTGGTGCCGTCCACATCCCAGCGGGCAAGTTAAGAATGGTCGAATACTTCACTGTCAGCCCTCAAGGGAAGGTTAGGAGCAATCCTGACATGTTTCCGCCAATTCCGGGGAGACTTCCATAGTTGCAAAGCCGACACATAGCGCCCATGGTGCTGGGCTCACTCAAGGAATAGCTACGTCCTGCTCATGACTGCTTTAATTCTTCTACTTCCATGATATTGGGCATTTGTGCGCCACACAGGCCGCTCCTGCACCAGTCCAGGAACGGTCAGTCTGCAGACGACTTCCAGTCAGCGAGCTTTCGGTTCGGGTTCGCTGTGCCGGAAAAACTAGGTAGCAGAGCTGTTCGGCCGGAAAACTAGATAGTCAGAGCTGTTCCGACTGGAAAACAAGATAGTCAGAGCTGTTCCGGGTATGAGAGACATTTCACTCGGACGTTTTGCCGTTGTGCCAATTTATTTTGCATCCTTAGAGCTAATCCTTTGCCCAAAGTTACCGATCCAATTTGCCGACTTCCCTTACCTATATTGTTTCTATCGACTAGAGGCTGTGCACCTCAGGGACCTGCTGCGGATATGGGTATTGCTTGTTCAATTTCCAGGTTTCTGCGCTATATAGTATTGTTGAATATTCATAACATTCGCAATTCTCATTTTTAATGCGTTTTTAATCTATCTCTCTAGATGTTAATACGGATTTCATGCTGCTGAAAGCATTTTTTGCCATTCTTATTCTCTTTTGGATTTGTGTTTTTAAAAAAAACGATTTCTTATGTGTCTGTGGGTGAATGTGTCACTACGTGCGCGCGAGCGAACGCGCGTGTGCGTGTGTGTGTTTCTGCATATGAATGGCTTAGCGGTAGTGAAAGAAGTTTCACTATCCAGACAACACGTATTCGAAATCAGCCGAAGGCGATTTGGGAACAGATAGCACTGACTTGATTTTCATAATGGTATCAGCGTCGACAATTCTGAAAGCCTGGCAAACTGCTCAACGTGAAATTGCGTTTAATTACCCTCTTTGGACAACATTCATTCAGTAGCATGTCCTTTGCAGAACCTCGCTCTCATGACAACCTTCCGGAAAACTTCTCGGTAATAAGCAAGATGTCCCGCGGTCCGAAACATCCACCTGGAGATCATCTACTACATTCTTCACCCATCTTCTCTTTGGCCTTGCTCTTCCTCTCTTCCTAGGCATATACCCCTCCATTATTGTTCTCTTCAAACTTTCATGACGTTCCAAGTGACTAAAACATTTCAATTTTGTTTTATCGTCTTTAGTAGCCAACCTTCTTCAATATTCAGCTCTTGTCGCGTGGACGACAATCACCTTCAATTAATATGCTCTGTGGGTAAAACCACTGCTATATGTGGCTGAAATAGTCACATGATTTTTAATCTGAGCAATGGGTGGACCCTAATATAACTTATCTTCGAGGTTGAACGAGGAAGGGGTAGTGATATAATTGAAATCGTAGACGATCATAAACAACCAAAACATGCTGGGTTTGTTTACGATGTCCTGTCAAAGGACATGCAACTAGTGTTTTATCTGTTCCCCCCATCTTTGTCTACCTGATTGGCATCTTGCATTCTTGACAGACGGTAGTTTGTAAAAATGGAGTTATATAAATATCTCTAAGAAACACAAAGCCTCTGCTGAATTTAGAGACCATATGTTGCCCATGCAGCATGATCCCTCTCTCTCAGCCTGTGTAGTTTACTCCAAAGGAAAATTAACACCAATACACCCGGAACAAGACAAGCTGCAGAAGCTGCCGGATCAGTAAAGCAATGCTCTAACTGTCCGACTGTAGGAGCCTTTCATTCTAAACCAATTGTCAACCAAGGCTTAGGGCCTGATCTGCCCTGCCATGACATTTAGTCCTTTAGGTTGCATTTCCTCGCCCTAGAATAAGGCGTGTACTCTATTGCTACCTACTTAGGTGTATTACTCCGCCTAGGGATTTGGGGCCAGATCGCGTTATCATTTGCTTGATTTATTCTCATTATATAGTGCTAGATTTAATCAGAAAATAGCAAGTGAAATGGTTCGGCCATATAACTAGACTACCAACTTACAGCATACCACAACCAGCAATGACGTACAAGCCAAATGAACCAGAAGAAGAGGCCGAACATGTAAAAGGTGGAAAGAGAGAAATAGTCCACGGGAATTTCGATACATGAAGCCCACAAACGGGCCCCTTTTACTCCCGCTGTTTATGCTTCACCTCGACACCGCAAGGTACAAGAGGATCATGATGAGATGAAATGATTTCCATTATATATGTCTTTTTTTCTAATAATTGTTAAACCTAATTAATGTGACCAATGTGCTTTATTTATCTTGTGTCTGATTTGGTGTTTGGGACAAAAGGGCAATGCCACAGAGAAGTCTAGACCAATGAGCAGCTTGTACACAAGAGTACATTGAATTGCATGTCTGACAATACTTGCTATTGGCTATAGTCTCAGAGAGTTTGTGATCTCTGCTCAATGTCATCTTCAACAGCCAGAAAAGAGAGAGTCTCTTAGTTCTTAATCAGTGGCATCTATTAATTCTTCATCAGTAGCATCTCTTAATTCTTTATCGGTGACATCCCTTAGTTCTTTATCAGTTGCATCACTTAGTTCTTTCTCAGTGGCATCTCTTAGTTCTTAGTCAATGGCATCCCTTAGTTCTTTGTCATTGGCATCCCTTAGTTCTTTATCAGTGGCATCTCTTAGTTATTAGTCAATGGCATCCCTTAGTTCTTTGTCATTGGCATTACTTAGTTCTTTATCAGTGGCATCTGTCGTGTCCTCCTTTAAAGTGTCGTCCCTGGAGTGAGGAGATCCGACACCCACATTATAATATTTTTTTCCTCTCAATATTCTGGAGAATCCACCAGCTTCCGTCCAACACACTCCATCAGCCTATGGACACCTTTTCCTATCACTCTCTCACTGTCGTACTATGCCCCCTTCTCATACTTCTCCAACGCAACATACTCAACAACTCTTGCTTCTAAAAATTAATAAAGATTAATTTATTAAAATAAAAGTGTAACGTATATGAGACGTGTATGTGAAGAAAATGTGTGACGTGTTCTATAAAGTGTGTAGACTCTGACTCTCAGACAGCAACCCAGTCAGCTGATCCCAGCAAAGATAGACCACAGCACGTTACGTCAGAACATGTACTTCTCACCCGTTGCCGAAACCATCTTGCCGGATACTGCTTTGCCTCTGTAGACCTCTGGTAATCCAATTTCATGAACATCCGAAATAGACACCGGTGGTATTAACAGTTAATCATGGACCGGTTGCACTCTACACAATGTCCGTTCCTAACGTTCCTTAACAAACTGCACAAGTCTTTTGTAGTGTGTACGCAGTTAGTTAGTTAGTTAGTTAGTCGACAGATCATCCTCGCCGCACATCGAACCATTCAGTCCATAAGTGCTAATTACTAATGTTAATTGTTACTGTACTAACACTAGGTACTCTTAGCCGGTTCTCGGTTCGTTACTACTGTCTGATGCTGTGTGGTGCATCAGTATGCATCACTCTCTTTGATGAATCAATTTCCTTCTAGCGTAAGTTACGTTTCTGTATGCAACTTTATTGACTCTTGAACTGGTGTTCTTCAGAATGGGTTTTTTAATTCTTTCCCAAAACTTGTAGAGTTTCCTTGGATCTGGTAGGGAACCTAGGATAGAAACAACACATCTGGTGATAGTACTAGTCACTGATCCCTTCGGCTGAGTGTAAGGCCTATCACCTTGCTTAATGATCTTTAGCTAACTAGACTTATCATAGAGCAGATAGCTACCCACAGAGCCGAATCGCATGACAAGAAAAATTTAGCAAACAGAATGCGGACCCCGCCCACCGGAAAAGGG
>JACEFZ010008594.1:0-19088 GCA_014155875.1 Cepaea nemoralis
GTGAAAAAAAAAACTGGGGAAAGGATTCGGGTTTGGTTTTCCATGTGCCCTTTTCATCTCTTTTGTTTTAAAAAAGGAGTTTGTAATACATAGACCATTTCTAGTGCAATGCTCCAGCAGCCTTTGCCCATTATCATTCATGTGACTGATGTTGTATTTTCCAAGGCACACTGGCCATGAACTCGAGTCCTTGTCCACACGAGCATTGAAATCACCGAGCATATAAATGTAGTCGAATTTTGGAACTGCTTTGATCACAGAGTCTAACTGCTCATAGAATGTATCCTTCATATCATCAGAGGAAACGAGTGTCGGTGCATATGCAGTAATAATGGTGGCAAATCCACAAGAGGTTGCTAAGCGCAGGGATAATAATCTTTCATTACCTCCAGCTGGGATATCAATCATTCCCAATAGCGAATTTTTCACTGCAAAGCCCACACCATGTTGCCTTGTTTCTACCTGTCCTCTACCCTTCCAAAAGAAGGTGTAATTGTTTCCCCTGAGTGACCCTTCCTCAGCGAGGCGAGTCTCGTGCAGGCCAGCAATATCAATGTTAAGACGATTGAGTTCAGCATCAATCACAGCCGTTTTTCTCACATCGTCAATATTTGTCAAGTCAGTGGAAAATCCTGGACACATGGTTCTTACGTTCCAGGTTGCAAACCGTAGCTTGAGGTTTCTATTATTCTTTTTATTAGTACCTAGTGCATTGGTTTTACAGCTGAGATTCAGATTTTGTCCTAGCCCCAAGCACCCATTGAAGCAGGCAGGCTGTGGCGGATCAGCACCCAATTGGCCGGGATCTGCCCAGCTTGAGGCGGGCGGTAGCTGATCAGTGACACCTGTAGGTGTCTCCCACCGTCAGAGGCAACGCGTGGCACCCCATGTCTACGCCAACTGACAAGGACTTATAACCCGTAACAGTTGCCTCTCGCTTTGATTCCGAGACCAGTTAAGACCAGGGATGGAGTTATTGCCTCTCCATAGCACAACGCCTGGGCTAAAATAAAGAAACCATGTGGTTGCCCATGCAGCATGATCCCTCTCGTCGGCCTGCCTAGTTCACTCCAGAGGAAAGTTGACACCTATACATCTGGAACAAGACAAGCTGCAGAAGCTGCCGGATCAGAAAAGCAATGCTCTAACTGTCCGCCTGTCGGAGCTTCGATCCTAGACCATCTGCCAACCAAGGCTTAGGGCCTGGTCTGCCCTGCCATGAATATTTTGTCTTTGGTTTGCATTTCCTCGCACCAGGATAAGGCTTGTACCCTCCCAATTGCGCTCTTCCACCCGAAGCCGTTGGCACAATGTGGGGTGTCGGGTGTGATAAGCGCCGCCCAACATTCGGCGCTGACAGAAAGCAGGTAGTACCGTCTACTGTCATATGGTAGATCAGTCATATCTGACTAAGACCTGACATACACATTAATTATATCTAAATACAATCTATGGAGTACCTTATGTAACACTGCTTTACTCCTGAATCACATCTACATTTTGCCAGGACAGGCACGTGTATATTAAATTTAATTAATCCCGAACACGGTAGATGTTTTCCAAATTCATACAGAGCTAGCGAAACACCGTCCGTCTAGGCCAACTCTCTTGTTTACAATCGCTGCAACAAGTTAGGTTTTTCCAACAGTCTTGGATTATTCTATTGACGTCCTTTTATGTCAACACCAGATGTTCCCAAGGGCAGACTATCCCATTCCCTAACATCACAGGAATTATTGTCTCCCTTATCTCAACTACCGCACCCGTCTCTCTTTTATCCTGCGAGTCGGTAAAATAACCTCGTCATATTCTCAGTCTCCCAGGGAATTCTCCAGGACGGCTGTACCGTTTGATCTCACCGCCGCCAGTAACAAACAACTGGCAACTGTGAATCAGACTGTCTCTGTTATTTGTATCATCTGATCGTTAACTTCAGTGGTTTTCGTGACATAAGGAAAATGTTGTGCTACTCTTAAGAGAGTAGACCATCTCACTCTTCTCCACAGTACGTTCGATCCAGATGATTTATACCTCTTCTTCAGGAGCTGGGTGTCTTGAGAGAAAATCCGCTCCAACATTTTCCTTCCCAGGTATATACTCCACTGTGCATTGGTAGGGTTGAAGTATCAATGACCACCGCATCAAACGGGCGTTGAGCTTCTGCGAAGTAGCCAGGAACATTAGAGGCTGATGATCCTACTGGACCCGAAACTGAACCCCATACAAATAGGGCTGGAATTTCAGCACGGCCCATACGAGAGACAAGCATTCTCTCTCGACGGTCGAATAATTCCTCTCAGTCTGGAGAAGTTTCTTGCTTGCGTATGCTGCAGGTTTCAAAACCGAAGCATCGTCTTTCCCTTCCTGTAACAAGGCTGCCCCTATTCCAATCCCACGCGCATCCGTTCTCAACACAAATGGTTTGGAAAGGTCAGGGAGCTGTAACACAGGTTTGCTGACCAAGGCCTCCTTCAACTGAATATAGGCAGTCTCACATTCTGGTGTCAAAGCGATTTGGTCGTGGAATCCCTTTTTCAAGGTTTCCGTCAATGGAGCTCCCATTTCAGTAAAATGTGGGATAAATTTGTGGTAAAACCCACATAACGAGAGAAAGGATCTCACATCCTTCTTCGTTTTTTGGCCTTGGAGCATTTCTGATTTTTTCTAGGTTCTTCTCCTCTGGGACAATTTGTCCTGGAGTGATGGTGTGACCCAGAAATTCCAGAGTCTGGTAACCAATCATGCACTTGGTTGGGCGAGCAGTAAGCCCTGCTTCCCTGAGCCTATTAAACACTCTCTCCAAGGATTGCAAATGGTCATCCACGCTGTCACTGGAAATCAGAATATCATCCATGAATGATACAATGGACGGATCCTGTAAGGGATCTAGTAAACTCCTCATCATGCGCGTAAACACACTAGGTGCATTGCTGAGTCCAAAGGACATGACCTTGAATTCATAGTGTCCACTGGGTGTACTGAAGGCCAACAGGGGTCGAACCTCTGGTTTGACCGGAATTTGATAATACCCTCGACTCAGATCCACCTTTGAGAAATACCTTGCCTTATGGAGCCTAGCGAATAACTGAGTTGCATTCGGCAAAGGTTCAACTTGAAACTGCGTATGACTGTTCAGTAGTCGGTAGTCTATACACAACCGGTGTTCTCCACTTGGTTTGCGTAACAAAATCACCCCCGCATTGTATGGGGATGTGGATGGCGCAATCACGCCATCCTCCAGCAGTTTCTGTATTTCCTCCTCCAGGGCCTTTTCTTTAGAGAATGGCACTGGGTAAACCTTGTGGCGAACAGGCTCCTGAGTGGTCAAAGTCATCTCGAACTCCACCAACCTCGTTCGTCCTGGTTTATCAGTCAGTATCTCCTTATGAGACTCGAGAACCTGGGTTATCTTTTCCCTCTCCTGGGAGGTCAGATCAGGGTTAACCTGCACATCCTTGTAGGTTTCCTGGTGTACCAAGGGATATTCCCTGACCTCGTTGGTTCCCACTTCAGTCTCCACTGCAACTGCCATTGCCATGAGGTGGGCTGCTTTGTCTCCGGGTCTCTCCTCGTATTTCCGCAGGTGATTGATATGGACAATCTTCGACTTTCCCCGGATCCGGATCTGATAGTTGGTTTTGGATATCACCCTTCCCACGGGAAATGGTCCTTGCCAACCTATCTCAAGTTTGTTGTTTGCCGTTGGGAGTAGCAACAAGACTTTGTCTCCCTCCTCTAGAGATCTGTCTTTAGATCTACGGTTGTAGTAAGCCGCATGTCTTTTTCTGGCCTTTTTCAAGTTTTGATTCGCCAGAGTCCATCCCTTGTGGAGTTTTTCTTTCAGTTCCTCCACGTATTTATAGGAAGAGATCACTTCTTCTGACGTCCCCTCATCAGTCCAACTCCTCAACATGGCTTCCAACGGTCCTTTGATTGGACGACCAAACAGCAAAGTCGCGGGTGGTAGTCCTGTTGAGCCACGAGGAAATTCCCGATAGGCAAAAAGTGCTGCTGGGATATATTCATCCCACCTATCAGGTTTTTCCTGTGCCAGTTTCCGGAGCATTGTCATCAACGTGCGTTGAAACGCTCAACTTGTCCATTGGCTTGAGGGTGGTAAGGGTTGGTATGTATGTGTTTAGAGTGGAACACCCTAAATACCTCCTCCGTGAGTTTCCCACAAATCTGGGACCCATTGTCCATCAGAATTTGATCAGGGAAGCCTAATCTGGTAAAGGCCTCCATCAGTGCGTCCACCACTCGTTTCGAGTCAATCTTGGTCAACGGTATGGCTTCACCCCACATTGTACAGAAATCCACCATTGTGAGTATATACATGTTCCTCTTCCTTGTCCTAGAAAGTGGACCCACGATATCGATGGCTACCCTCTCGAAAGGAGAGTTCATGGTGGGCATTTCCCCCAAGACCACCGGTGCTGTCCAGTGTTTCGGTGCCACCCTCTGGCACTCAGGGCATGACTTTACATACCGACGCACATCATCTGTCATTCCCGGCCAATAGTAATGGCAGGAAATTCGCTGCATCGTGGCGGCAATACCTATATGTCCACTAAAGGAGATGGTATGCCCCATATGAACAATTTGGGAACGGTGGGCCTTCGGGACCATCAACTGTCCGTATAGGTTTTCTCCCCTTCCGGCTCTCCTGTAGATTATCCTATTCTTCATGTAGTACTGCCCCCGTTTTTGTGGATCAGCAATTTTCTGCAGCTTCTTGTAGCAAGGACGTAAGGTTGCATCCTCACTCTGGGCAGTTCGCAGCTCCCCCCGGCAGTGGGTTAGTCACAATTGCTTCTGCTTCTTCCGTTCTCGTCTGAGAGCGAGTCTGTATTGCTCCCATATGGATTGGCTCCCTTGGTATTCCCAGAAAGACATACCGGCAACCGAGGATGACGGGAAAATGGGATCGGTCAATACAGCGGCCTTGATTGTGCCGGTGACGTATCTCGACCGAATCTCCACTTTGGCAATGGGCAACTTCATGGCTACAGCACTCTTCTGTGCAGGTTGTATCTCCATGGTCTCACCTGTGAATTGTTCTGGGTGTACTAGATTCGCAGAAATCACGGCCTCCCCGGCCAGTTCAGTGTCGTATAGACACTCAACTTGTCGACCGTTAACCTCTATCAATTCCACTACAGGTGGTTTATCCTGGTCTGGAGTCTCTTCCTCGGCCTCGATCTGTTTGGTGGGCTCCACCTTAGGTTTCCCAGGGCACACGACTAAATGAGAATCTCCTGACTTTCCCCTGCAGTCAATAGCATTGTGCGTGTTCGACTTCCTAGATTTTCTAGTACCGGACTTGAGTGAGCTCTCCTGGTGGCGAGCTACCCTGTCGACATTGGCCTTTTCAGTGACAACCTCCTTTGAAGTCACTTGACATGCCGCGAAGTAAGGTCTCTTAGCCTTCGATTTGCAGTCCCGCGTATTGTGAGAGGGTAACTTACAAATTGAACACCACTTCTCCGACCACGGTTGTTTTGGTGTAGAGCTCCGAGCTCTTGCTTCCCTCCTTCGTCTTCTCTGAACTTTCCTCTGAAGTTTTTACATAAGGTACCCCCTTCTTGGTTCCTGAGTTTTTGGTTTTCTTCCTGTCAGGTTTCTCCTGACTTTTGGTGTTGGTAGAGAGGTTTTCTGCCGCCTTCCCATGTACCTCGACAAACCGTTCTGCCAATTTCGTCACGAGGTCAATACGTTCCGCCCCTTGTTCTCACAGGAATGTCCTGAGAGGTTTCGACATTTGCTTCTTCAGCTGGTCGACTACCATGAGCTCTTCCAGACTCTCATTGTCATGCGCGATCCAGCCAAATCCATCCACTTATGGAGATAGGATTTCAGACGCAGACTGTAGGCGGCAAACAACTCTCCCGATTATCGTTTCGCTGCTCGAAATTTTTTCCGGTAGGTATGTGACGTAACCTCGAATCGGTTCAGCAGAGCCGTTTTCAACTCGTCGTAATTGTTCTCATGTCCTGGTGGCAGGCGAGAATAAACCTCGTAGCCGGCCCCGCGTAATCCCTGGGAAAAGTTTAAAGACACCATTTGTCACGACCCAAAACCCCATAGCAACAGACATGGCCTCGAAGCGTTGTAGGTACGGGTCAATCTTCTCTTTGTCTTTTTCGTA
Organism: Cepaea nemoralis; assembly: GCA_014155875.1. Taxonomy (NCBI): domain Eukaryota; kingdom Metazoa; phylum Mollusca; class Gastropoda; order Stylommatophora; family Helicidae; genus Cepaea; species Cepaea nemoralis. The sequence continues at coordinate 6,149 of JACEFZ010008594.1, forward strand.
GAGGGCTGGGGGGAACTTCATAGCATGGAAACTATGTCCACCTACTGGGGTTGAGCCGGGGAGGAGGAGCCTCCCATTGCTCCCTCAGTTTCCCCATTTAGATTGTCCCCCAAAGCTCATTTCCCCGCACGGTACTCGTGTTTCCTTTTTTCTGAGCTTCTTGTTTAACTTCATGTTTCCTAGCTGCCTGCTCAGCTTCAAGTTTCTTATCTGCCTGCTCAGCTTCATGTTTCTTAGCTGCCTTCTGAGCTTCAAGTTTCTTAGCTGCCTGCTCAGCTTCAAGTTTCTTAGCTGCCTGCTCACCTTCAAGTTCCATCCTTCTAGTGGCCTGCTCAGCTTCAAGTTTCTTAGCGGCCAGCTCCAACTCCATCTTTCTTAATTCCATCTCGGCCTTCCGATCTTCCCTTTCTGCTTGACGAAAATCTCTCTCCACCTCCTGTATGTAATCTGTTAGTGCAGAACCCGACAAACCCATTTCTTTCCCCTTTGCCCTTAGTTCTGCAACAGTTAGTTTAGGGGTGGCCATATTTCAGAGAGGTAAGTCAGCAGGTTGAGTGCAAATTATTTCCAAAACAAATATATAGATAGTCACTACTTAAAATGTATCTATATATTTAACACCACACAGCACAACAAACACAATCACTCAGTGCCGAGAGTAGACTTAGGACCACAGACCTAAGTAGACGGTGTGAAGTGTGAACAGGCAAGATATGTGTCTTAACCCCTATCCACATTCACCCTAGCTGGATCCTCAATAATATGATATCTCCGTCCTGTAACTAAAGATCCCGTGTCGAGAAATCCCGTGTCAAAAGATCCCCCTGTCGAGAGATCCCGCTGTCCAAAGATCCCGTTTACAAGAGATCCCGCTTACAAGAGATCCCTCTGTCCAAAGATCCCGTTTACAAGAGATCCCGCTGTCCAAAGATCACGTTTACAAGCTCCCAACAATGTCGTGGATTACCTTTAGTGGCGTCCCTGGAGTGAGGGGAATCAAAACCCACATTATATTTTAACCCCCTATCATTATCCTGGTGAATCCACTAGATTCCGTCCACCACACTCCCTCAGTTTATGGACACCTCTTTCTCTCTCTCTCTATCATCACTGGATCATGCCCCCTCTCATTCTTCCCCAACACAACATACTCAACAACTCTAGCTTCTAAAAATTAATAACAATTAATTTATTAAAAGAAAAGTGTAATGTATGTGAGAAGTGTATGCGAAGAATGTGTGTCATATACTATAATGTGTGTAGAATCGGACCAGCAGATTAGTAGCCAAGTCAGATCATCCTAGCAAGGTTACACCACAGCAGGTTAGCTCGGCACATAAAGACCTCACCGAGCGATGTGTCTCTCCCGCCAGTCGCTGACTTTCTCTGGTAGCTACTTGGTAATCCATATACTTGATCATCCGAAATACATACAGCCTATAGTTTAACACTGATCATGGATCGGTCACACACTGCATACTATAAGTCCCTATAGTTCTTAAATGTACCAATCCTTGTACTGTGAAAATAGGTATCACTGTTATTGGTAACACACTTGATTATATCTATTGTCTAGATTATCACAAACACAATGTCCCTTGTAATATTCCACTGGAATCTACAACTCCATGTGAATGCTACGTTTAGTGTTCCTTTTAATCTCTAGTGTTCAATTTGATATGTGGTGTAAAAAACGAACATCACCCATCCTAGGTGAAACCCTATCGCACAGGAATCGTTTATATGGTTTTGCTCAACTGAGCCATGTTCTGGTGGACCCTCCTGATCATGGGCCCTGTAACAAGTTATGTGGAGGGTCCCAAATACCCCTGTCACAATGCTTTAATTATTATTCTTTAGCCCTGGCTGGGATAGGTCTTTGCCTGCCAACCCTCCTCCGTTCCCCGGACTCACTGTCACTCTCTCTCTATGACCTCGGGGCCTATTCCCTGAGGTGTCTTTCTGGCTGACAACATATAACATTGCGATCGTCAGGGTAAACTATAACTTAAATTTAATAACTTAATACAGGAAAGCACAGGAAAATATCAAGACAGTTAAAACAGATAAGCATCTATAAATAAACTGATGAGATAAATCTCGTCCAGGCATAGAGCATCATGATTATTGACATCATAGACCAGGTTCAAGATAATGTCCCTTCAGTCCACATACACCTCACCGAGTGTGTCATCCGTTCCTTCCTTCCAGGTAAGTGGTGGGAATAACGGACAGCTGTAGAACCGGGCTTCCGGGGTTTTGCGGACAGCTCTATAAATTCAGTCTATTGTGCTTCGAAGCCACCTGGATTCACCAGGCACTCTTTTGGGTAAGAATGGACACGTGGGGAACAGTTCGTCAATAAGGAATGGGTATGTGCCTTTCACTGTCACTGACAAGAATGGTGATGACCATAAAAGAAAAACCGGCGTATGTCCAGCCAAGAATATTAAAGCACTCGACCCTATGTCGACGAGATGACTTGCGTTGCGTTAGCAATGAGGATTGTCACTCGTTCAGGACTAGTTGTGCCTCTATTGACTAGAGAGTGTACTATTATGCCTGGTATGGCCAATAACTTGATCTGGCTTCTTCAGTTGAATATAGCTTTCTGCGTAGAGGCCCTGTCGATACTTTCTGCTCGCTTCACTTCCAAAAGAAGGACCCTGGAGAGGACAAACATTGGTGAGAGCCTCTAGCTTAAACTTCAGGTATAGCCGACATGGAGACTCCTAATGGTCTCAGCATATCAGTTGGCATAAACAAAATATATATAATAGAACTATATAGGAGACCTGAGTGAGTTGGCCTGAGCTGTTAAGAGGTCCTGGATTGGCGGCGTCTTTCCTAGACTAGGCCTCCAGCTTGTATAGGTCGTGTCGTTTGACCCTATGCACATTACATATTCTCTTCATAAAAGATTCACTCCCTTCTCTCATGCCATGCCTTTATTATTACTCGGCACATTCGTTTCCCGGCTTCCCTCTCACTTGCAAACCCTGCCTTTCTCACGACAAAGCTCTTGTGGTGTTGTGTGGGTAATTATGTGTGTTTCCCCCCTCTACTTTAATATGTGAAGGGGAACGTGTAGATCATACCCAGTGTTCTCGAGACCCATCTTCCGTGCCCTACTGAATAGCATCTTTTGGCTTATACGGTTCGGTATTTCCCGCTTAACGAATATTATAGTCGTGGGTCTGTATGGAACGAAGTGTAGTTCCCTATCCCTAGCAAGAATAGGAAAGACGATACTACCCCTTCCGGCCGCTGCTCTCGTTTGAGCTGTCGCCGCAATACACAGACAGTGCCTCGCATAACACGTATGTTTAGATGAGTTCAGGGTCTTTCCAGTGAGATAAAGAGGTCTATTTATATCTCTGGCATCATCTTAACAACCAGTAACTATTCGGTACACTGGGCTACCCTATCTGCTAAAAGACGAAAGAGATAGCACAGTGTAGACCCTCCTCCGCCTCAAGAAGACAGAACATAGATGGGTGGAACCCGTCCCCACGGAGCCCTCCCCTCCTTCCGGCATACCGTAGATATGTCATGTTTATATTCAAATGAAAGACAACACTATGCAGAGTTCAGGCCGTAGGAAGAAAGATAGCACCCGCCCATCTGCCGCCAAGAACAAGCGAAATCATCTGGGGAATATATTGCTCAGATTAGTTCCCAGGTTATGCCAAGAATAAGATGCTTAGCTGGATTGGCCAACTGTCAACCCCCTCCCGATATGGCATGACTGGCTTTTCGCCAATTCGTCTCACCAGTCGAGACAACAGAGATTTATAGGCCAAGGTCTGGCAGGACTAATTAAAACCCACTCTTACCTTTCTACCACCAGAATGGTTGCACCTAATCTGTCAAAATCTTTAAATTTTCAATACATGGTGCAGATAACCAACGGTAGGTGTTTAAACGGACATTGATTGCCCAAGAAATTGCACTAGTGCGTATTTGGTGCAAGGCGCCCTATCGGGTTTTCCCGAAGGAAAGTCAGTCTTCTAATAGTTCTCTTAAGAAGATCGGGTTGTAAAAGTAAACAAGAGAATTATCTTCCAGGGGAATTGAACGGATAAGAGAACTGAGGATTCCCGAAAACTGTTTCAAACTGTTTTCCCAAACCCAAAAGACTGTATGAGGACATGGGCCACTGGCGTTTTGTTACAGGCCCAGCATAATCACTATTGTATAAACCTTCTTCTCTGAAGTTATTCATCTTATTAAAACATTGACTGTTCATCTCGTGTTCTTCCTACCCGGAGTAGAACTTCATCAAAACCAGTGTAGAGCTTCCTCGTAAATGGCGGGGAACCTGTTAGAGAAACAACACACCCGGTGAGAGTACTAGTCTCTGACCTTACCAGCTGAGTGTAGGCCTACGGCCTCGCTCAGATATTTATCAGTGAACTAAACTCTGTCATGGAGCAGAGGAGCTCATCACCTTGGTCCGAATTAGGATAGGACAAGGAAAAACAAATAGACAATAGAGTGCAAAACCCCAGTAGGCACCCCACTGGAAGATCCTACCATTGGACATTTCCCCTATCTCCCAACACGTCCTCAATCTCTCCAAATATCACCAGTCTATCATACATTAATTATACCTAAATACAATCTATGGAGTACCTTATGTAACACTGCTTTACTCCTGAATCACATCTACATTTTGCCATGACAGGCACATGTATATTAAATTTAATTAATCTCGAACACGGTAGATGTTTTCCTAATTCATACAGAGCTAGCGAAACACCGTCCGTCTAGGCCAACTCTCTTGTTTACAATCGCTGCAACAAGTTATGTTTTTTCAACAGTCTTGGATTGTTCTATTGACGTCCTTTGATGTCAACACCAGATGGTCCCAAGGGCAGACTATCCCTTTCCCTAACATCACAGGAATTATTGTCTCCCTTATCTCAACTACCGCACCCGTCTGTCTTTTATCATGCGAGTCGGCAAAATAACCTCGTCATAGGGAATAAAAATAACCTCTCCGTCTCCCAGGGAATTCTCAACTAAGGCTGTACCGTTTGATTTCACCGCCGCCAGTAACAAACAACTGGCAACTGTGAATCAGACTGTCTCTGTTATTTGTATCATCTGATCGTTAATTTCAGTGGTCTTCGTGACAGAGGGGTGTCTGTGAATGGGATATGTCTGTGTGGGTGGGAGTGTGTGAGTGTGGATGAGGTAAGTGTGAGTGGGTGGAGGATGTATGTGTGGGTGGTGAGGATGTTTGTAGGTGGAGGATGTGTGAGTGGGTGGGGAGATGTGTAGGCGCGGATATGAATGGGGAATGTATGTGGGGGATGTGTGTGTGTGTGGGGGGGGGGGAATGTGTTTATGAGTGGAGTTTTGTGTGGGAGGGGAGATGTGTGAGAGGTGGGGGAGTTGTGGGATGTGCAGGTGATTGAAGGATGTATGGCGATGGGGGATGTGTGTTTGGCTGGGTGGTTGGGGTGTGTGTGGGTGGGAGGGTAGATGAGAGATGCATGTGTTGATGGCGCGTTGGTGATGGTGTGGATGTGAGTGTGTGATGGATGAGTAAGTGAGTGGGTGGATGTGTGTGAGAGATGAATGTATGGGTGGGGTAGGTGTGTAGTTTGTGAGAAGATGTGTGTGAGCGGCGGATGTGTGTTGGTGGGTATATGTGGGTGGCGGGGTGTGTGTTTGTGGGAGGTGTGTGTTTTTGGGTGTTTATGGGTGGGGGATTTGTGTGGGAAGGTGGGGAAATGTGTTTATGGGTGGGGATGTATGTATAGGTGGGGATGTGTAGTTGAGAGATGGCGAACATTGGGTGGGTGAGTGGGTGTAAGTTGGCTGATTTGTGTGTGGGTGGGTGGGGAAAATTGTGAGAGTGCGGGATATGTGTGTGGATAGGTGCGGGATGTGTGGGTTGGCGGGGGTATGTGTATGTAGCTTCTTCGTCTTCTTCTTCTTCTTCTTCTTCTCTTCTTCTTCTTCTTCTTCTTCTTCTTCTTCTTCTTCTTCTTCTTCTTCTTCTTCTTCTTCTTCTTCTTCTTCTTCTTCTTCTTCTTCTTCTTCTTCTTCTTCTTCTTCTTCTTCTTCGTCCTCTTCTTCTTCTCCTCTTCCTCCTCCTCCTTCTTCTTCTCCTCCTCCGCCTCCTCCTCCTCCTCCTCCTTCTTCTTCTTCTTCTTCTTCTTCTTCTTCTTCTTCTTCTTCTTCTTCTTCTTCTTCTTCTTCTTCTTCTTCTTCTTCTTCTTCTTCTTCTTCTTCTTCTTCTTCTTCTTCTTCTTCTTCTTCTTCTTCTTCTTCTTCTTCTTCTTCTCTTCTTCTTCTTCTTCTTCTTCTTCTTCTTCTTCTTGGTGTGTGAGGATGTGTGTGTGGGTGGGGAGATGTGTGTGGGTGGGGAAATGTGTGGGGGTGGGGGATCAGTGGGTGGGTGGCGGCATGTATGTTTGCCTGGTTCTGTGTGAGTGCGTGAAGGTATGTGTGGGTGGGTGGAGGAGGTTTGGTGGGTGGGGGATGTGTTGGTGGCTGCGGGATAAGAGGGTGGATGGGGGATGTGTCTCACAACATTGCAATATGCACTGTTTATGTTTACAACTTTCATTTGACAATGTTTTTTTTTTTCTCATGTGAATGTATCATGCATAATATGCATTGTTTATGCTTACAAAATCCATTTGACAATGTGTTTTCCCCCTATGTTAATGTAACATTAGTGATTGAAAGGGCCGAATGTAAGACGGGCCTGCGTGCCCAATTTGTTACCCTTTAAAAATAAAGTTTGTTCATTCGTTCGTTCTATCTCTCCATGGAGGGCAACTATCACCCACTATGAATGGGGACAAAGGAGAGGGTTATTGCAGATAGGTCACACACCGAGCGTGTGTGACGTAAGATGGTGCATGATGGTGGAAATGACCACGTGTTCACATGCACCCACTGTGAACGGACATTTACAGCGCGAATTGGCCTTATCAGCCACATTCGCTGCCGCAATTGGTGGGGGTTGTAATGCCTTTTTGAAGCACAGAATATCGTCTGTCAAGACGGCAAGGTGCCAATAAGGGTGGGCATGGTCATCCGCAAACAGGTGTCCTCTAATGGTGTAATTTGCAGATGGTTCTTCTTCTATGGTCTCGTCATTCGGTCCCTGTTTGGTTAGTTTCTTTACATATGTTGTCTATACACGTCATGAGAAAGAGAGGAGAGGGGACAGGAGAGGGATGTGTGAGTGTGTGTGGTTAATTTCCTGTACTCTTTTGTGGCCCTAGGAGGCCAGTAAAAAATTGCTTTCGAACTATTGGAATAAATAATTGCCTACATTAACAGTATACAAATATAATTTTGAAGATAATCATGTAACTAAAAAGTGCATTATGAAATATAAGTATTCAAATATTTAAAAAATTTTTTTAAGAAATATAAAAGTATTATATTTTGCTTTAATATTCTACTTTCATGTCGACAATTTTCTTTCAAAAAAAAAAGTACAGAAGTTTATCGTGGGTAATAATATTATTGCTAGTATATGCTTTAATTTTTATTTAATTTTAAGTAATCTCCCTTGGAACAAATATTAGATGTTTATGTCCCCTAAACATTGCTTTTTGGTTTTTTGGTTGTTTTTTTTGCATATCCTTTACAGGACATCGCTGTCAACACCAGCATCTTTCAGCTGTATGTTGATTTCTTGGCAAGATTACGCTCAGTAGTTTGCCATTGCTTTCTGAGCGGCCGGCTCACATACCCCGTAAGTTACCGATGCGATTCGAACCACTGCTGATTCTCACCATCATCACGTTACCTACGAGAGTATACGAGATTACGGAGAAAAAATTCTTATGCGCCCCCCCCCCCCCCCCCCCAACATATACATAATTTTTTTATATTAAAAAATTGAAATGTTCACTAAAGAAACTTGAATGATAGGTTTTAGGAAGAAATCACTGGGAAATTTTGAGCAACACAGTAAGTAAATTTTCAAAACATAAAATCATAAACATCATCAAGTGCCCCCCGACTGGCGTAGGCGTTAAAAGGCTCTCAATCTCGGTTTTTTTGGTTTTATGGATCAACTCTGCTGCTGATATTCCTCCATGCCACCGTCTCAATCCATCCAGCATAATTTCTCAAGGTCTGCCTCTGCCTCTCTTCCCCTCGATCTTTCCAGTTGTTACGATGTTCTCCAATGCCTCTCTTCTCATCACGTGACCGAAGAAAGATGTTTGTCTCTGTCTTATTGTTGTATATAATGTTCTAGTTTCATTAGCCTGTTTCAGGCAGTCATCGTTAGTTACTCTGGCAGTCCAAGGAATTCGCAACATTCGTCTCAGGAACCACATCTCTGTTGCTTCTAGTTTCTTCTTAATTTGTTCATTTACATTCCAAGATTCACTGCCATACAGCAAAACTGGTTCTACATAGCATTTCAGCACTCTCTTTCTTACACTCAGTGATAGTGACTTATTGCATAAGATACTCTTCATTTTCTGAAATGCGGCTTTTGCCTGCTCTATTCTGCTCCTAATCTCTGTTGTACATCTTTCATCTGATGTTATAAATGCCTCTAGGTATCTAAATTATCCACTTGGTTAAGGATTTTCCCTGCTATTTCTATGTCACATTTGTGTCACCATTTTCTTTGATATTACCATTGTTACTGTTTTCTGATATTCAAGGAGAGTCCTTTCCTTGCACTCTCTGTTACTACAACGTCTAATTAATTGATGTAGGTCTGTTGAGTTATCCGTAACCAATACTGTGTCATCTGCATAGCGTATTATATATATATATATAAAATATATACTATTATATATATATATATATATATATATATATAATATATTATAAAAAGAGAATCCCCGTCTATATGTATGTCTGTATGTCTGTATGTCTTTTATGCGTTCGCGAACGGTCCATCCGATTGATATGAACATTTTCTACACGTCTTCCTCTCATTCCCGCACTGCCAACTGTCACAGTTTTTTTTTCTTCTTCCTCCTCCTCCCTCCTCCCCATCCCTAAATACGTACGTAAATATAAGAGATCAAAGAATCCCTGAACCACAACGCTAGGAAAAAGCGAAGAAATGACGTGACTACACAGAATCGTCACACGGCAATGTCAATAACAACTCATCTTTTTATGTGTAAAGAAGTTATCTACAGTCATGTAGAAGGGAAGAACATCAATGGAACGGACCGAAATCACAGAACCTAGACGAGTATGAATTCGGAATGGCGAACTCCCTCCTCCTCCCCTACTCCTCCTCCCTCCTCCTCCTCCTCCTCCTCCTCCTCCCTCCTCCTCCTCCCTCTACCTCCTCCTCCTCTCTCCTCCTCCTCCCTCCTCCTCCCTCCACCCTCTCTCCTCCTCCTCCCTCTACCTCCACCTCTCTCCTCCTCCTCCTCCTCCTCCTCATCCTCCCTCCTCCTCCTCCCTCCTCCTTCTCCCTCTTCCTCCGCCTCCTCCTCCTCCTCCTCCTTCCTCCCCGCTGCCTCCTCCCTCTCCTCCTCCTCCATCCTAGTCCCTCCTTCTCCCTGCTCCTCCTCCCTCCTCCTCCCTCTTCCTCCTCCTCCATCTCACTCCTTCTCCCTCTTCCTCCTCCATCCTCCTCACTCCTCCTTCTCCTTCTTCCTTTTCCATCCTCCTCCTCCCTCCTCATCCTCCCTCTTCCTCCTCCATCCTCCTCCCTCATCCTCCATCTCCTCCTCTTCCTTTTCCCTTTCCCTCCTCCCCTCCTCATTCTCCCTCCTCCTCTCTCCTCCCTCTCCCTCCTCGTTCTCCCTCTTCCTCCTCCTCCTCTCCCTCCTCCTCCTTCCTCCGCCTCCTCCTCCCTCCTCCTCCCTCCTCCTCCTCCCTCCTCCTCCTCCCTCTCCTCATCCCTCCTCCTTCTCCCTCCGCCTCCTCTCTCCTCCTCCTCCCTCCTCTTCCTCTCTCCTCCCTCCTCCTCCCTCCTCCTCTCTCCTTCTCCTCCCCTCCTTCTCCCTCCTCCTCCTCCTCCTCCCTCCTCCCTCCTCCCTCCTCCTCCTTCCTCCTTCTCCCTCCTCCTTCTCCTCTTCCCTCCTCCTCCTCCTCCTCCTCTCTCCTCCTCCCTTTTTCCTCCTCCTCCCCACCTCCTCCTCCTCCTCATCCCTCTCCCCTCATTCCTCCCTCCTCCTCCTAATACCTCCTCCTCCCTCCTCCTCCTGTCTCCTCTCCCTCCCTCCTGCTCCCTCCTCCTCCTCCCTCCGCCGAATATGAATTAAATGATATGCTCCCCACCAGGGACTGGGCGAAGCCGGGCCGGGTCGTCTTTTTTTGGGAACGGGAACGGGAGCAGGGGACTGAATATGAATTAATAAACGCTCCATTTACCCAAGTTAATTGTTGGGGAAGATGTAAAGTCTTTCAAGTGCTCTTCTAAAATGACAGACAGACAGATAGACAGTAGATAGTCGGGAACGGGAACGGGAGCTTATATGACTACTTATATGAATTAATAAATGCTCCCCACCAGGGCTGGGCGAACCCGGCCAGGTCAGACAGACAGACAGACAGACAGATAGACAGACGAAAAACAGACCCCCGCGAGGGATTGGGCGAAGCCGGGCCGGGTCAGCTAGTTATTAATATTATAACCTCCAACTAGTATTCCTGGCATCTCTTTGATCTCTCTCATTATTACTTCGCTATACAGGGAGAAAAGATCTGGTGACAAGACACACCCTTGTCGTACTCCTAGCTTTATCTGTTCGTAATTACCCTCTTTATTTCCCATTTTAATTGCTGCTGCTTGGTTCCAGGAAACATTCTTATTATTCTTAAATCTTTTCCATCAATGTTGATATCTTCCAACATTTTAATCAGTTCATCATGTTTTACTTTATCAAATGCCTTAGTATAATCTATGAAGCACAAATATATGTCTCTCTGTTTCTCTATTACCTTTCTATTAGTGTCCGTAATGTATAAATTGCATTATTTGTGCCATTTCCTTCCAGAAATCCATACTGTTCTTCACTAATTTCCATTTTTATTTTCTTTTTGGTTCTTCTCATTATGATTCTGAGTAGAAGCTTAGTGATATGGTTTATAAGGTTAATTGTACGAAAATCTTCACAATCAATTGCTCCTGGTCTTTTGGTATAGCTATAAATACAGATTTCAGCATATCACTTGGGTAAATATCCACTGCTGTAAATATCATTCAACATTTTGGTTAATATATCTACTCCAAATTCTCCCAATACTTCTAATTCTTCTATTGTGATTTCATCTGGCCCAGCTGTTTTTCCTTTCTTCATACGTTTCATAGGGTCAGCGACTTCTTCTTTCAGAATAGGTGGACCTTCTAAGTTACTATCTTCTGTTAATTCTTCCCTTTCTCCATCATATAATTCTCTTATATACTCATTCCACCTCTTCATTATAGCACCTTCCTCTAATACTATCTTTCCTGTTTTGATTTCAAACACCCTGTATTTATTCTTATTTTTCTTCCTGTAAGCTCACTGTTTTGTCTGTGAAATTTTTTTTTTGTATCTTAAGGGAAATTTTTAATTCAATTTTTTTTCATTGCTCTTTTTACCAACTTTCTTTAGCCTTCCCATTTATCTTTTATTTCTTTTTTTTCTTAGCGTATTCTTGTTTGTCATTTTTACTCTGTTTTCTTTTGCCCCATCATTTTTAAGATTTCTTCTTTCCCACCCATTTTTTCTTAGCTATTTTGCCTCTCTCCGGTAATCCCTTTTTTTGCTATTTTTGATGAATGGAGCCCCCTTAAAATTTTCCCATTGTTCATTTAACTCTGTTTTTAGCTATTCTTTTTACCTATTTTTCACAGTCACTCTGTATTTTTTCTTGCATTTCTTTTCTATTTTCAGAACCTCTTTATTAAGTCTCATGTTTTTAAACCCATTATTTTCCCTCTCTTTAATCTTATTTTTTAATTTTGTCCACATAGCGGTACATGATCATTTTTACGTCGGGCACCAGGCTTTGTCTTTACTTTAAATTAAAAGCATTTCTAAATCTTTTTTTAAATTAGTATGTAATCAATTTGGTTCGTATTTTCTTATCGGGGTTTTCCATGTGTAAGTCGTCTTTTATGGTGTTTAAACATGGGTTTTCCAATTATCATATCATTGATATTTTTCCCATTCTATTAGCTTTTCCCCTCTTTCATTTTTTTGTACCTAAACCCCTAATTCCCCAAATACATTCTCTATTTTTCCCTTTCCTACTTTTGCATTAAAAAACACCAAGTATTATTTTTATTTCTTTTGATCCAATTTGACCATCACCATTTTATTTTTTTCGAAAAATGTTCTATTTCTTCATCACTACTGTTGTTGTTGGTGCTATACTTTTTATCATTTTATATCTTTTTTTTGCCCCTTTTATTTTAACCCTAATAAATCTATCTGAAATACACCAGTATCCATTAAATTTACTTGGCTGTTGTTTCGTCTAATATTATTCCTACAAACCCTTTTTTATGTTTTTCCCCTCCAGAATAAATTATTGTGTGATTGTCAGCTATAATTTTTGCCCGATCCCTTCCATCTCATCTCACTAAACCCCCTAGTATATTCATTTTTATGCTATCCATCTCTCTTAAACATTGATCAACTTTTTCCCCCCTCATTTAATTTTCCCAACATTCCCTGTTCCTACTCTAAATTTATTTATTTTTGTTTGATTGTGCCATCGTAGCTGGTGACGGTCTGGTGTCACCTTGGCTCATGACTTCCCTACCGGAAAGAGGTGTCCTAAGACAGCCTTAAAGTCGTTCATTTAACCCCTGATATAGGTTGCCATGACGTCTTGGGAAAATAAAAGTGGGGGTTTCCCCTTGCCTTCCACATCCAAAATGGTGGTCTTTTTAACCCCTGCCTTTGACAAAACCTTTCGACTGTAAAGGACAAATGAGTGCCCTGCTCTGCCCCACTGCAGAGTTGTCCCCCTTTTTTTCCGGTGG